>JANHGL010021024.1:0-59901 GCA_024611195.1 Ceyx melanurus
TGGTGTCATCTGCAAACTTGCTGATGGTGCTCTCAATCCCATTGTCAATATCATTAATGAAGATATTAAATAGTACAGGTTCCAGTACAGACCCCTGACGGACATCTGGACATTGAGCTATTGACCACCACACTCTGGATGTTACCATCCAGCCAATTCCTTATCCACTGAACAGTCCACCCATCAAATCTGTATCTCTCCAACTTGTCGAGTAGAATGTTGTGGGGGACCCTGTGAAAAGCTTTGCAGAAGTACAGATAGATTACATCTGCAGGTTGTCCCTTGTCCACGGAGGTAGTCACCTTATCAAAGAAAGCCACTAGATTTGTCAGGCAGGACCTGTCCTTGATGAAGCCATGTTGGCTGTCTTTCATGACCCCACTGTCTTCTATTTGCCTTGTTAGATGCTCTAGGAGAATCTCCCCCATTTCAAATTTCTACATCAATCAGTAAACAGGCAGGATACCCAATTAAAACCAGCTATTACATGCTGTGGGTAGGATATCAAGCCCAGACCAAACAGCCTGGCCTGTACGCAGTGCAGTGGGGATGTTTGTTACCTCATAGACATGTACATGTACTAGAAATGTCAAAGCTGCTCTGGTGGAGTGCAGCCATGGTGCATCCTCCAACAGCTTGATCCCAGGTTCAGCCAGGACTGCAGGAGCCATATTTTTGTGGCTTACAAAATTCTCATTACCCATTTTTGGATTTCAACAGGACCTTGTTGTGGTCCCTGGCAGTGGCCAAGACTTCAGTTCTGAATCATGCCAATAGGACAGCCTTCAGCTGATGCAGCAAAGACCCCAGGCTATAAGTTAGAGTGCACACACACTACACATTCGATCACCAGCACAAATGCTTGTTCCTGAAGGGAGAGGCTTTTATCCCCTGTTCTTCTGGTCCCAAAAGATCTTTTCAGATACACTAGTGCAATTTCAGCAGAAACCGGTTCCAAAGCAACATAAAAAAAAAAAAAAAAGAGTGGAAATATATATAGAGAGAAGTAATATAGTCATGCAAGCAGCAGAAATTCATTGATCTAGAATTATACGTTCCATTATATCCTCCCCAGGCAAGACTTTGGAAGAAAACTGTGCTGCAAAGAATGGTGAGAAGCCATTCAAGAGCTGAAGAGTATCAAAAAATATGTATGCTTCTCCAAATGGTCCACCTTGATTTGTCTTAAAAAAACCCCAAACTTCAGCAACAGTTTTGCCACATTTTCCCATCTCAATTTCAGCAGAAATGCAAGTTTTGAAGCCTTTTCTTGTGACATCCAGAAAAAAAAAAAATCGAATTTTGTTTCATATTTCACTCTGCCCTCCAGATTTTCTGTGCTCTGTACAAGGATATCACAAGAAAGTTGTCTTTGCCTGGTGAATAAGGTGACATTTGTGCATAAGAAACACTTTGTGTGTGTGGGTGGTGATGGCTAGAGGAGACTAAAACTGACTATTGATTAATATGATGGAGCGAAAACTGGTTTTCCCTTACAATCCGTGGCATACCCACTGGATTATCATGGTTTCTTTTTCAGACCTCCTCAAACAATTCTGAAGGCTTTTTCAGTTGACATTCCCATATCACTTCTGGCTCAATGTTATTTTAGTCAATGGGAAAAACACCACAGTGTCCCCCCTTCCTCCACCCCATTAAGAGCTGGGCCTGCCTGCCCGGAGTCTAATGCAACACAATGACTGATGGCTGAAACCTCCATTACCGCAACGCCAGCACAACTTGGCACAGATTTTGACATGAATGCCACAAATCTGTGACATAAATATTCACACAGAGAAGAACGCTCCTTTCCCCACTGAATGAAAGGACTTTTCATGGCCACCACTCCAGGCCCTCAGAAGGGTTAGCAGTGGTGGGTGGAACTATACTGAGGGTCATATTTATATTTATAATGCTATACCCCAATAAAGTCTGCCTTCCCTTCTGCAGCTTTGACCCTGGTCAAGCGCTCAGAACCAAGCTGTACTGGAAGGAAACAGAAAAGGAGACATGGGACAGCTAGAACATACAAAAGAAATAGGGAAAAACACTAGTTTCAAACCCAGCAGGGCTGTGGAGAGGGAATGAGATAATGCTTCTAGGGCAAAATGTTGTTCCATGTAAGGACTCAGAGAGGACATTATCAATGCTTCTCAATATCTAAAATGTGGGTGTCAAGAGGAGGGGGCCAGACTCTTGTCACTGGTGCCCAGTGACAGAAGTTTGTTCCAGGCACAAACTGGAACCCAGCCGTTTCCATGTGAACAGGAGGGAAAACTTATTTTCTGTGAGGGTGCCAGAGCCTGGCCCAGGTTGCCCAGAGAGGTTGTAGAGTCTCCTTCTCTGGAGAGATTCCAAACCCACTTGGGCAATGCAATCCTGTGCAGCCTGCTCTAGGCAAACCAGCTTTAGCAGGAGGATTATGTGAAATGATTTCCAGAGGTCCCTTCTAACTCCTACCATTCTATGATTCTGTGATTCACAGGGGGTCCAACCTAGTGTTTCCACACCTAAGGAGCTTGATTGGTTTCCCGGATGACGCTGCCATGTTCATCGGTTTCAAAAGCCTTGACAAGGCAAGCTGAAAAGAATCCCCCCCAAAAGCACCTTGGGGAACATCCCATGGCTTTTAAAATAAGACAGGGCAGAGCAAAAGAAAATACATTGTGAGGAGCAATTCTGCCTTAGAAAGACAAATGGATCCAAATTCTCCTGGGTCTTTTCCACTTCTCACTGCTGGGAAACTTGAGCCTAGACCCCAGATGCTATATAGCTCTCAATGTCTCCTCTGCCACAGAGTCACATAGCTTTATCCTGGCTGAAGATTTGTCACTCATGTTGGAGCCTGTTGTGCCCTCTAAAGCACGTCACAACTTGTTTGTGTCACTACATGTGAGTGGGAAACGGTCATGGGCTGAAGGACTGACCTTGTCTTTGGGACAGTAGGGTGCCTGCCTTTTTACAATCCTCATTTCTGAGTCTTTCTGAGTCTTGTTATTTTTTTCTGGAATAAGTGTTGATGATGCCTGTATGAGCCCCACAACACACAGGAGCAGGAAGAGTACTGCCCTTTGTGCAGTCACCTGCAGTGGGAATTCCTTGGCTAACCCCAAAGCTGAAGAGATGGGCAAGCTGAATGGGAAAAACAACATGTAGGGAGACAATCTTGACAATCCGGCCACCCCCAAAATTTTATGATGTAAGTTGTGAAAATCTGTTGCATAAATGGCTGCTGCAATGCTCTTTTTTGTAAAATAATTGAAGGAAGTTGAGCTTTTGAAACTCTCATCAACTAAAAAAGCTCCATGAGGTGCAGCAAATTTGATGCATGTGCTTCAAGGGCATATCCCACCTCCCACTGATGCTTCTTGCCTATTATCTTTTTGGTTTAGGGAGCAGGGGTTTTCTCTTGGGTCTGGTCAGAAGAAACAAAACAGATCCATGGATGTGTTTCAGTGTGGATCTGTCCTGTTTGCTATGTGCACGTACAGGAATAAGCTGCAGCCTACAGCTCAGCACAGTTCAACTAACACACAAACTGTGGGAAGTAAATCACTCATATGTGTGGGACGTATTATTTCCTCACAGAGAAATTAATTTTGACCTTCTGCTGTTAAACACATTCTTGTCTTTGGGAGATGGTTGGGATTTCTTTAACTTTATCCAGATGATGAGTATTAAGCAAAGGGCATAGGCAGTGGATTTTTTTCTCAAAGACTTTCCAGGTGGGTGTCTCAAGCCCATCCTCTGCAGTGAGATCAACAAAGTGGGCTCATTCTGGCTCTTTTCCAACTCTAGTGATTGTACTTGTTTTTCTGCTCTGGAGTTTCTAAACACCAACAGGATGGAAGAGGACTGTGCCAAAGGATGTGGCACGTGAAATAGATAGTCCATGAACACAAGTGTTAGAAATGTTGGCCTCCTTCCTGGCAAATTTTTATAATTGACTGCCTCAGTGTTATGGTTTGTAGCTCTGGGAGCATGTAGATGTAGAATTCAGTGTCCAGTCATCAGGACCAGCCAGGTGTTTTGGCCTGAAACAAGTAGGAACAACACCTTACCCTCCACACAAGAGCTGTGCAGACTGAGCTCTGCTCTCAGCTGGGCATATTCAGGGCTCGCCTTCTTATTTAAATCCACCTTACCCTAGCTGGACCCTGTTTTGGCCTCCCAACTGTGCCGTACAAAGTATGCTTAAGTGAGGGGGGCTGCCAAGTTCAGACCAGACCTCTGAGCTATCCCATGTCTCATACTCTGACAAGGAACAAATGCACCAGGAAAACTGCAAGAAAATCCGGAATAAGCAAATGTGGATCAATAGCAGGAATCTCTTTTTAACTTCCAGCAAATATTGACCTAAACCCCCAGAGCAGACATGGACAAATATTGCCTCATCAGACCTTTTTGGGGGATTAAAAATGTCTTTTCAATGGAAAGAGAAAATCTCTGCTTTTTTTGTCTGCTTCTATTTGAAAATTCTGCCTTTCTTCTTCAGCAAAGAAAGCTCAAGTATTTTAATTTTTGGTCTCTGTGTTCAGAAATCCTCCCACCATCCTCAAAGAAAAAAAAAAAGCCATGACACATTACAATGAAAACAACATTCCCTGTAAAAAAGAAAATGTGATTTTACATCAAATTTGTACTGGAGAATGAAGATATACTTCCCTTCAGAATCTCTGGTTTTCTTTGGAATGGGAAATCTAATTATTTTAATTCCCGATTCTCTTGTTATTTGCATAAACATCCACTACCATAGTAAGAATATGCCAGGTCATGGTACATTATTACAACATGTTTAATTTCTTCCTGAGGCTGATAATCTCCTAAATAGTCTGTCTTGACATTTAAACAGGGAGGCATTTGTGGCAAGAAACTCAAATACATCCAGTACTGAAGTTGGCTGAATAAACAGAACAAAGTAAAAAAAAAAAAAAATAATTATTCAAGTACAACCAGGAAAAGGCTGAAATAGAAAGAGGAGGTGGAGGGGGGTTCAACCAATAACTTTTACATCTGTGTCAACTACCTGTAACACCAGAATGTTCAACTTCAGAAGAGTTATAACAATACAAACCTGTGGCTGGCAAAGCCATCATCTCACGGCTATTCAGTTCTCCTTTCCCTGAGCTACTGATGGAAATTAGTTTAGCCTCTTCTTTTAACTTCCCAGCATCCACTGTTGGCTTTCAATGCCATGCAAGCACATTGTCTTCTCCCCCGTTTTTTGCTCCACAATATGTTTCTTTTCCTCTTTAAATTAATTACTCTCTGCAAGATGTTGTGTTATGAGTGTCTGTTCTGTGGTGTAAATTAAAGTTTATCAATCTGCAATCAATCGGAGCACAAAACAACTACAAGGCCAAAGTGCTTTTTGGTGGGAAACATCTTCAAGCCACTTTCTGATGAATCAGAAAACCACTGTCACCAGCAACCTTCCCTTAGCACTTTTCCCTACATAGACACTGGAATGCCAGTGAAATGGTGACAGCATCACTCCCTTCCCCTGCAGTGCATCCCTTATCTCCAGTAGACAGAAGGTCTCTGAGTGCCTGGTGGATTACTGGGTGGATAAATTCCATCCCTGGAAACATTCCAGGTCAGGTTGAATGGTGATCTGAGCAACTTGCTCTAGTTCCAGATGTCCCTGCTCCCTGCAGGGGATTTGGGCTAGATAGCCTTTAAAGGTCCCTCCTAACCAAAACCATTTAATTGTTCTATGAAGTTACTGGGTTATTGAGTGCTGCTGATCCTGGATGGAGAGATGCTCCAGGACTACTGATGCTAAGTGCACAGAAGCAGGTGAATATCTTCTAAACTGCACACCTCTTGTGTGGTTCACAATGGTTGTGACGGCCCTTGCCATCCTCACTGCAGCCACTTGTCTGTGGGGCTGTGCTATGAACAGATGCTATATTTGCCTGGATCCACCCATAAATTTTACTAAGCAGCAGGGGCTTTGATCCCAGATAATCCCCGTGGGGAAGCAGCTCCTGACCCCTGACTTGCTGAGTTAATTTTCTCCTATTAAATGTCTACCGGTCACAGATAATGTGTCCCTGAGCTTTTTCAGAGGCTCCTGTGTTGGGACTTGGGAGCCTTTAAACAGGCCTATCTGAGCTGCTTGTGAATCTCCAACCTATTCCCATTCAGGGCAGCTATTCCTCCTTCCTAACTCTCCTCCTACCAGATCCTCCTCACCCCTTTCTCATGGTCTTCTGCCTCATCCTCTGTCAGCACCAACCACTTCTGTGGGACCCTCCTCCCCATTCTCTGACCACTAAAG
Organism: Ceyx melanurus; assembly: GCA_024611195.1. Classification (NCBI taxonomy): domain Eukaryota; kingdom Metazoa; phylum Chordata; class Aves; order Coraciiformes; family Alcedinidae; genus Ceyx; species Ceyx melanurus. The sequence continues at coordinate 6,284 of JANHGL010021024.1, forward strand.
GCCTCCAGAGAATTTAATCTGTAGAAATGAACTTCACTAGCAATATAGCAAACAATTCAAGTAATCATTTAATTAACAAGTAGCAGCGGAGACCTGTCTCTGAGTTCTGGCCTCAGAGTAGGAATTAGCCACAGATATGACAAATATTTAAATTCTGTCTCTTTTTTTTCCCTTTCAATTGTCTAATTCCAAGGTTGCAGAAAAGTTCAGAGGTGAGTGGTTGTCTCCTCAAAGAGATCATCCAGCTTTTGAAATAAATAGAGCTCTTCTTGCCTGGGAGCTACATCTTAGAATTGTTGGGCCTTTGAGGAGTGGTTAGCTCATGGTTAGCTTCCAACTCCCAAATAAATCTTCCTTCAATAGCTCGGTCTATTGAATTGCAGCAACAGAGTTGGCAGGATTAAAGGGATTCCCTTGGACAGGACAGACAGGGTGATGGGGCAGATGCAATAGAGATGACACTCAGACATGGGCAGTCTTAATAAGCCTGCAGATGGCATCTCTGTAGTGATGGACCACATCTGCTACTCCATTTGAGGCACGAAGAAGGACAGAAGTCTTCACACCCAGCTCTGCCATAAGGATGTGGTAGGGATAACATTTCTTACTACACCAATCCGCTACTGATGTGTAGAAAATGTTTCCATCACACAAGGCCTTCTACAGGTATCAATATAATACAACAAGAATAGAATACAAAGGAAGCAACAAGATTCTGTGGTGATTACATTTCTCTAACAAGTTCTTGGAGTTGAGCTAGATGTATTAATTGACTGATTAAAAAAAAAAAAAAGAAAAAGAATAATAATCTCAAGGTTTTCAGTAATTAAAGGAAAATATTTGTAAGGTGGTTATTTCCCATGGAAAAAAAAAAAAAAAAAGAGAGCTTATCCCCTGTGGTACATGGAGAGTGTGGTGGTATGATGAGGATGGGAGAGAGTTGTGGTTCCTCAGGCACTTTTATTTCTTAGTGAAAAACCACCATGAAGAAGAGAAATAGAAAAGAGAAGCTCATCAAATTATTTCAGCTCTTCTAAATCTGAGTCATACATTGGATTTCCTCTATGGAGGAAGCCTCCCATCCAATCTCAAACTGGTGCACAACAAAACAACAGCCTGTGCTGGTTTTGGCTGGTTTTGGCTTCATAGTAGCTGATATGGGGCTGTGTTTTGGATTTGTGCTGAAAACGGTATTGATAACATGGGGATGTTTTTGTTATTGCTGAGTGGTGCTTATACAGAATCAAGGCCTCTTCTGCTCCTCAAACCACCCCACCAATCAGTGGACTGGTAGTGCACAAGAAGTTGTGAGAGGATACAGCTGGGACAGCTGACCCCAACTGACCAAAGGGACATTCCTGACCTTATGACATCATGCTCAGCATATAAAGCTGAGGGAAGAAGGAAAGGAAGCAGTGATGTTCAGAGTGATGGCATCTGACTTGCCAAGTAAATCTTATGTGTGAGGGAGCCTGGATTTCCAGAAGATGGCTGAACACCTGCCTGATGATGGGAAGTGGTGAATTAATTCCTTGTTTTGTTTGTGCATGTGGCTTTTGCTTTCCTTATTAAACTGTCATTATCTCAACCCATGAGTTTTCTCACTTTTGTTTTTTGTTTTGACTCTCTCCCCCATCCCGCTGTTGGGGAGTGAGTAGCTGTGTGAGTTAGCTGCTCTCTGAGCTTAAACCACAGCAGAGCTAAAATACAGAAAACAATGCATTTTAATTGGGTTTTTAATTATCTTTAAACATCACTATCTCAACTGTGTGTCTTCACATGTTCTCCAAGATAGTTACTTAATTTAAATTATTATAGTCAGAAGGAGGGTTTTTTTCCAACACTTTTTTTGAAGACCTCACAAATGTCCCAGCTCTCTGACAAGGTCTGGGGAAGCAATGCTGTCCACCTGCTGATTCCCAGTGCCACTCTGTCTTTATTTATGGTAAACTTTGAGGAGCTGGGCTGAAACCAAGCACCAGGCTGATATCTGACACCAGCACTAAGCTAGACTCTGGCTGATTTACACTAGGGAACAAAGCCAAAGGGAAATACAACTGTGCAAGAGGAAGGAGTTGGCACCGCACAGTATGGATGTATGTGATCAGCCAGCACCTTAAAGGAGGTACTCCTTTTTGGAGCAATAATTTTCCTCCTCCTATATAATTTTTTATTTTCCATGTGTTAACATAAAAACCTCTAATGGCCACTATCCACTGTTACTGCACATTTCTCAAGGTCATTGACACCCAAAATGTGAAAGATTAGATTGCTGCCTCCAGGCTTGAATCTCAATTAACCAACTGCAAACCTTAAGTGACGCCAGCCATCTCACAGCAGATTCTGGTCCATGAAGGCATTAAAAAGGCCTGTGTGTGGCCAGGCGAGATGTGGAGCCAAAATATGTGTAATAGTTTTCAGATTTCATTGTATTCCCATGTAATTCTGTGCCGTGTAACTGTGCCACTAACCTCTGAACTCTCCATGACCAGAACACCCATGTTTGGGACAATTAAAGCTCAAGAGTTAAGCCACCCAGCTGACCTAGATACATTGGTATTGCCACCACAATACTGAGGGCTGGGGACATCTTAAAGCACAATTACATGACACCATTCGTATAGCTTAGCTTACCAGTATTTGGCTTTCATAATAGCTATAGTCTGCAAAAGATTTGGACCTTTCTCTATGGGAAAGTGTTTAAGAAGCTTGCAACTCCTGTCCTTGTTTTTAATGAATGATAATGCAGTGTTTTATTGTTCTGAGAGGGTCTTTTTTTAACACTAGTTTCTCATCATGGACTTCCTTTGTTTTGTGTTGCTAGTAGTTTTGGGCGGGAGCTTGGTTTCAGGGAGCTAGCACTACTGGCATGTAAGGCTGCAGCTGCTTGGTCTGGGACTGGAAAAGCTGAATCACTCTTTGTTTTGAAGTCCAAAACTTTCCACAAACTAGTCTCACCCCAGGAGGGGACAGATCTTGATGTTGTATTAAAAATCCCAAACATGATCAGGAAGAGAATTGCAGTGAGTTTATTCTATCTTTTTCTTTCCACAAATTCCAGGCTAAGAAACAAGAATGTGACAGGTATGATCACCAAATGGGTCATCTACATCAATCTATCCATTCCATGTCAGGACCATGCAAAAGGAAAGGAAGAATTGGATCTGGTGGCATTAAGTAATGAAGATGTATGGCAAGGATCTTCAACTACTCAGAGACAAGCTGGTGCCAGATGTTCTGCCCATGGCTTGCAGCTAAGATTAACAAGACAACAGCAAGTAGCCTAGTAGGAGCTGTGGATCTTCCGAGGTTTCTTGGAGGCATGACAGGCTGCACCAAGAAATGTGTTATCAGCATGGTGTTTTCAGAAGCACTGGAGGTGCAGGAGGTCTGGCTCTTAGGTGCATTCATCTTGCTCATCAAGAGGAAGCTAGAGTGGCCTCTAGGTTTTGATTATGATGATCTACAGGCAAAAATACTCCTCCCTTTAACTAGAAGTTTTATATGAAGAAATCACATGAGTAACATTATTCAAGTGTCAAACTATTGCATCTGTGGAACACAAACACCTGATGGAAAGCCTGAAATGACATGAGGAGCTAACACATCTCTTAACTCATTATGATGAGTTCATATTAAGATAGTCAAAGCATGCCATTCCAGTACTGTCAGGACCATGAGGTATATTGATTGGCTCTCCAGATTAATTAATATGCTGTGAAATGCACAGTGGCAGTGTTGAATGTTGATCCTTAGCAGACGCAACTTGATATTCTGTTGCTGAAAACACTAATTTCAGCCTGGCTGAGATTCACTGTGCATAATCCCAAGTGCCTCCTTCATACAATAAAAGCAAATATCCAGGAGAAAAAAAAATTAGACTGCTTGCCCACCACTCCTTCAGATGGCTCTGTGCTGACCTTAGCTCATCTCAAAGTCGGGGGGGTCTTTCAAATCCTGCCTTGCTTTTTAAAAATGATTAGTCTCCTTTTTGTTTTGTTTTTTTTTTTGCTGAGAACAAAGGGACCTACTGTGATCTTTGCATTCAGCAATGAAAACCACAAAAAAAAGAGTGAACAACATTTAATTTTGTACACCATCATTCATAGACTACTGGTTTTTGGTAGAAGAGCTGACAGCGGTTGTGCCAGAACCATAAGGGACTACTCTGTAGGTTCAGCTTGTTAGAAATGACCTGAGAACTGTGAAAAGTCATCTCCTTTGAAATGAGTCTGAAACATTTTGATTTTTTGCTCCATTTAATATGGCCTCAGCAGGAGCTGGAGATGGGTGCCAAAGTGAAGCCAAGCAAAAATCACTCAGCTGAGCCTCTGCAGCTTGCTAGGGCATTTGGTTAAAGAAGCATGAGTTCCCCTTGCTCATGCCAAACATATTGCTGTGGAATGAGTAATTTTGCCTTTATAAATTGAGCCATCACTGGAGGTACACAGACAGCAATGCAGAATTGTGCACACTTCTCCCAGTTCTCCCTGCTCTAATACCTCTGGATCAATCCAGGTTTATCAATATCACTCAAAACACTTTCATTTTAAACATTGAACAGGGCTGAAAAAAAAAAAAAAGAATCTCCAAATCAAGCTTTTGGGAGCCTGGGAGGTAACCTTCCTTAAGTCTAGCTCTCTGCTCTGAGGTGGAGAAATGTGATTTTGCAGATCCAAAAAAGTCTGCTTGAAGAGGTTGATTGAAGTGCTCAAGGTTTCTCATGGAGACAAATGGACTGAATAGTAGTTATGGTTAACTTCTTTCCTTAACATTTTGGAACTTGAAAAATTAGTAAAACAAGTAGTAGTATTTTTTTTTTTCTATAGTGCTAAAGCCACTTATAATAATAACCAGCACAACTGAAGATTAATTCTGTCAGCATCTCTGCTATTTCATATAAGACCTATTTAATATTTACTTTGTCATTTACATCTTACATTACATCTGAGGAAGAAGAAACTTGACAGGTCTTAATTTCCACTCTGTTTTGCTTAAATCAAATTAGGCTTATTTATAACAACTCAGTAATTCACCTTTCTTTTCTTAATGGGAAAACTTAAATCCTTCTCTACTTGTCTTTCTAAAACCAGTTAAAATTATTTTCTGAGTAAAATTCATCTAAGAATACACAGTTACAATGGTGGAGAACCCTCTTCATCTGAGCAGACATGAAGGAAAATTATAAATAAAATATTAAAATAGTAAATTATTTCATTGATCAAAGCAGGTGGGAAAGAAGAATGGCAATTGAAGACTGATGATTTGGGTCATAGCTTCAGGGGAACATCACCTAATCCTTTGCCCCTGGGCAACGATTTTTGTTAGAATATGCCCTTATACTAATTCACTGCAATGGCATTTTTATCCCATCTCTTTCATTATTATGCTATTATTATCATTTCAAAGGTAAACAATATTTTGGCAAACAACAACTTGGCAATAGGGAGACAGTAAATACCAGTTGCTGTTATTTAATGGTGATGTAAATTCATACGCATCAGGGTGCCACAAGTCAAAGATAGAAGGGACTGTCCTTTTACTTCACTCCAGGTATATAATTTCTGCCTAAGAAATGGAATCAGACAATTCACTAGAATTTTGACATATTAAAAACATGTGCTTTTTTTTTTTTTCAGCTTATATCAGATCTATAAAAAAGATAACTATGTTCCACCACTAGGAAAAGCTTTTTTGGGAAAAGCTTGAACAACCTGGGAAAACAAACTACAGAAAATAGTCCCCATGAGTTTGGAGTGGAATAGAGTGAAATGCAATCATTTGTAAGGTGAAAACAAATGAAGAAACAAACAATAGTTTTATAAAGGATGAATTGTCCTCAAAGATTTGAGTTACCTTCTTCAGCAACAAGCTCTACCCAACATGCCTAGTGAGTGATGTCTCAATGGAGTGAACATCTATCCCCTAGTGATTCAGGACTGAAGGCTACTCCCAATGCCAAACCATTCTTCACCCTACCAGTATTCCCACTGAAATCCAACAAGATGAGTAAAACGGGAGTCAAAAATTCACATCTTGAGTAGTACTCCCCTCCTATCAACTGCTCTGTTTTCACAGTGTTATTGCTGTTATTTTTGGACACAGCAACCCACATTTCCTGCTAAGACTAGTTTCCACTATAATTTATAGTCTTATTCCTACAGTGGGTTGAAGGCTCTTTGGATTGCAGTAGAAAACATGTTGCTTATCTTGTTGGTGTAGATCCAGTGGTTGTCTGCCTGAGACATGGTAGGCTCATCTATCCAGGAGAGTTTCTTGTTCAGTGTAGGAGTTGCACACAACCCACCTGCAATGCTCCTCATTGATGGATGATTATTTTCATGCAAGAGACATCACACCTTTCTCCTGCCTGGGGGCTGCTCCACAAGAAGTCAGGGGAAGAGTTTGTAAAAGCAGATTTCACAGGGATGAGCTGAGAGACATCTGCAGCCTTTGCATGTCCCATTCTGTCTGTAACAAAATTTGATTTATTTTCTAGACCAGGCCTGCAAAAACTTCAGGAAACTGTTGAATTAACTACAATGCTGGCTATGATACAAATTTGAATTTAAATGGAAAAGTCTAAACTTTCAGTTGATTTACGCCTGTAACAACATTTGTGTTTATACTAATAAATGCAATACACTTATTGTAATCCCATAACATTCTGTTATCCACCCAGAGCTGAAAACAGCCCAGCTTATCCCTAGATAAGACCATATGTACACAGACAACATCATCTTCCCTTACTATTTCCAAAACACTAGAAAAAGTGTCCAGAGAATTAAAAAAAAATGGGACCTCTTGTGAACTTTCCGGAGGGCATTGGCTGGAGCAACAAATGCCCTTTGAGGCTGGATCACCTTCAAAGTGGCCCTGAGATCTGTGTCCACCAGTGCTCACATTTCTGTTACTTTGGATTAACAAAACTTCTGTCTTGTTCTTATAATGGGAATATTGGCTTCTTTTCTATTAAATTTATCCTTTTAGCCCAGACACATTCTCTTATTAATGTAATAATTTAAGAAGATTATTTGAATGACAACACAACCCACTTCCAGTCCAAATGGTGTATGCCCAGCAATGAACTCACCAGTGTTCCAGCAACTCCAGGGCATTAGGACTGGGGCAAATCTGTGTGGAAGAGAAGCTCCATGAAAGCACACAGGGAAAAAGAGTAGCACAGCAGAGAGAAACCGTGAATAGGGAAGGACTCTACCCATGTTCTAGCATCTCAGCCACATCTCTATGGGGTTTCCCTACCTCACTCTAAAGAAAGTTCAGTTCACAGAATGTCTGTCATTGGTCCAAAGGGCAATTCCAGAAATGGAAATTTATTTTATTGGTCCTTTTCCCATTTTATTGATAGCTCAGAGCTGGCAGTCAGAAAATCTGCTTTTATTCCTCCAAAGTATGTTTATGGGCTCACAGTATGGCTGGGAACACATCTCTGAAGAATGATCTGGCAACAACAGGTCTGTTAGGTGGCTAATGAGCTGGGAATAGACTGTATGCTGCATGAACGCCCTTGTTCTAGGTGAAGTCCCCAAATATTTTTAATTTCCACATGGCCCATATTTTTCAACATATTCAGATACAGAGTTGCAGCAAATTGAGCCCCTACATTGGGGTCACTGAGCTATGCATGCTTCTCAAAATACCAAAAGATGCCTCATGGGACGTTCTAAAGTGTCTAGGCACCTATTTACAAGTGGCTTAAGTGGTTGAAGCCTACTCTGTTTCAGAGCTTTTGTAAATCCAGCAGCATCACTCTGAATGTCTAAGCTTGCATAGCTTTCTTCAGGACAATGCCTGGTTTCTGCTACGTTTTCTGATGGCTTCAGCTCATTTGCCACTACCGGAAGGTTACCCTGGTAGTTAGACTTTCCCTTCTAGACTAAGGAGGAGATTGCTTTACACGATGCCTTTCATCTTCCCTAATATGCTCCATATTATCCTCTTGATTTCTTCCATCTGGGCAAATCTTTTGTTGACCTCACCTGAAATCCAAAACCTTTCAAAAATAAGCCATTCCACTTCTCTCCTCTGATCCAGTAATGGTGGATGTGACTGGGAGGTCAGAAGTCTGAGATTAGTCGTGACCTCACTCTCAGGCTTCGCATTGGCAGTAGGTTAGAGGCTTTGAACTTGGCATCCTGACAAATTGTTATTACTACACACCAAAAATCAGCTCACCCTCGTGTCTGTGGGAGGGTGTGGGGGGAAAGACAAGGGAGATGGATTCCTTCAAAGAGTAAAGCTATTCCACACAGCACGACAGTGAGACAGGAAGGTTTAACCCAAGAACCCTGAGGTAAAATCTCGACAGACACTAACTCCTAAAATACATCACAGAAATGCTCTTAATTGAATCCTAACTGGCTCAGATGATGTGGACAGAGAATAGCACTTGAGCTTTTATTTTTAGAGGGTGAGCTGCCAACCTCTCATGAAAAATGAGTAGACATTAGATTTCTGAACTGAATGACTCTCACATTTTAAAAATCCAAGAATAAATAAAGTCAGTCTGACATGAATATTTAGCCCATAATCCCAAAAGACATGACAAGATCTTCAAGGTCATCTGACTCTGATAGCAACCTCTTTGACAAATGTTGCTCTCAAAAGTATCAGACCCCATCTGAAGAGATAAATTTTCCTTTAATTTAATATTAATTTTCATTATTCACTATTTTTAGCCTGTAGAAATGAAACTGCTTCAATCTTCTCTCATACTGTGAGCTTGTGCATATGCTCATGTCTGTCCATCCCCCCTTTAACAGCATCCAACTCTGTTAGCCAAGATTAACCACACTTAAAGAAGATTACTCGTGGGTGTATCCCATGAGGGCCCATAGATTTGTAGATGACCAGTCTGCTCAATTGGTCTCTAAACCAAGCCTCTTCAACTGAGGAAAGAACTTCCTCCCTCCAGACTTCATCTGTGGTCTTGGAGACCTGGGACTCCTGGTAGCTGACCTTAGAAGTAAAGACTCAGGCAAAGGTGGCATTCAGTAACTCAGTCTTCTCTATGTCCTCGGTCACTTTTCTTGGTATCTCCCTGAGAGCAAGGCCTTCTAGCCAGACAAGCAGAGAAAGGTAGACCAATAACCACACCAAAGCCAGACAAATTCAACCTGGAAATAGAGTCTGTGTTTTTAACAGCACGGCTGTTAAATGAGAAAAGCTTCAATCAGATTTTGTGTCTTCTTAGGCAGCAGAGTCAGTCAGCCTCAAGACACAAATCCAGAGGAAACCTGGCTCCTTTCAATACAGGTCTACCTATTTCTTAGATTTTAAAGTCACAGTGGGCCATAAGATCATCTATTCTGAGCTCCATATAATATGGACCATAAAATTGCATACTTCAATAAGGAACCCAATAATTTGTGCTTGGCTAAAAGCTCTGTTCCAGCAGGCATCTGCTCACAATTTGAAAATAAAAAGAGGAAGAATCTACTACTTTCATTGGTATTTTGTCTCAGCACTTAATCATTCCCACTGTTAAGGCACTGGGCCTCATTTTGAAGTGAATTATGTCTGCTTTCAGGTTTCAGCTTTGGACCTCTGATCAACAAGGCTCTCTTGCCTCTTCATGTTTTCGTCTGAGAACAAACTTCCACCCTTCTTGAGCCTCCTCTTGACCTTCCCTTGGTAAGTGAAGCAGGTGGAGATCTAGCATGAGACTTGTTTTTCCTAGGCTTCTGAAACTCTGTGACTTTTCACTTTTTGGGGGGGCCTTTCAATATAGGTCAACATAGCAATAGCTTGGACACCTTACAAACTAGAGTTTTATAAATGCAGTCATTGCACACGAGGGACCTCAGCAGGGAGAAGGGCAAGAGGGGTGAAGAGACAAGAATTCAAACAACCCAAGAGCCTCACTTCTCAGTCTGGTGTGGACCTCTGAGAGTGTTAAAATGTTCATGTTGTTTGATAACATCATCTCCTCTCCTAGAATTATTAAGGCAGAAACTAATTTTTTAAAAGGGAGTCAGAGGAAGAAGCAATGACACATTCAGGGCTCATAAGAGGCTCCCACTAAGGAAGGGGAAGGCACAGAAATGATAATGCAATACTGTGGCTCGCTGACATGTCCCAGAAATGGTGGCTTATACAGTTTCACTTCTGTCACAGCCTGGCTAGGTCTCATCTCTTGTTCTAAAGAATGTCCAAATTTAATTGCAGTAGACAGGAGAGCACAGAGGCTATTCCAAATCAATCTGATGGCATTCATAGAGGGTGAAAAGCAGAAAAAAACCGAGTATTTGTGCAGACTGACTGCAGTTCTTAAGGCCTTCACTGCCTGGCCCAGCAGTAACACAGGCCGTAAATCTCTTCCCGCATAGTTTTCATTTTTAAGTTCTGCTTTTAAACAGAAAACCTGCATCTGGTGGAAGAATAAGCCAAGTATAACAATGGTTCATGGGGTGTGGTGGTAAAGCAGTTAAATGTCTCGTTGCAGATGAAGAACCATGTATTGAAGCCTTCCCCTAGGTTCAGGACACTGACCACCCACAACAGCTTCATCCATCATGGATCACTGGATCATAGGATGCACAAATCAATACTGGTGTCTTCAGCTTAGGAACAACTTCAAGCTTTCAGTGATGACCCCATCTGCACCCCACACCTAGGGGAATGGAACAGTTAATGACACAGAGACCATCCACGTTTAGTTCTCTATCACAGTCACCACCAGAAAGCAAGTTGAATCATAAAAGTAGAAATTATGAGTCAGAAAAAATAAATAGTATAAAATAGGTTTTTGGAGTCTAGACTGCAAGGGTGCAGCAAGTCCTTCACTTACCACAACTCCTTTGTTTCCTGGGTTGGTTTTATTTGTTGTTAAGATTTGGAGAGAAGCAAACAAAGTTGATGACCTGCTGAATGCATGTCTATCTTCACAAGCATGTTGTTGAATGTTATCACAAGCATGCCATTGAGTGGACAATGAACCTTTGCATGAGCAAAGAGAACAGGGACCTACCCAGCGCTTTGCAGCAGCATGATACAAGCAGCATGGTGATGATCTCCTAGAAGATTAGGAGATGGGAGTACTTGTATTGTCCTGTGAATACTTTTTTTTTTTTTTTTTATTCTTCTCCACTGCATTGCACTGAAAACTTCTTGTGTGTGGGTCTTATGTGATAAGAAGACCACACATCTCCCAGATTTAAAGCATGGGAGATCCAAAATGAAGAGAAAATTGTATTTTATGAGACATTGCCCAAAAAAAATCTTCTGAGTGCAACAGCACCAATCTGTGTGAAGCATGTGGAACAGCACTAACAAGCAGAATAAGGTTTAACCTTTGTTCCAGAAGCCATAAATCACCACCCATAAGGTGAAAAATGAGTAACAACTCTACAGCTGTAAAATCCACATGCTACACTAAGTTGAGAAAACAGCAACATTGGAAGTTGCAAATTTCCAGAGCCCAAAAGAAGCTCAATGGCTTTCCAAAGGTATTAAAGTGTCCTCAAAGTCTCTCTGGCAACTTTGATGAGCCACCTGATTTCCATTCCTCAGGGCAAGAAAGGGTCAGGTTTTCCCCATCATGTCCCCATTCCTGACAGCATTCCTGACAGGAAGGCAGAGGTTTCAGTCCAGCTCATCTCCATGTAGGCAAGAGTGAGGTTCCATGAGAACATGTATTTGTTCCCATACTGCACAAGACCAGCACACCATTATCAGTGCAAAGAAATTTCTCTCCTGATGTCTTAGTCACAGGGTTATGTTGTCATCTTGGGTGTCCTTAGCCTCACCACCTTGAATGATGTCTATGATTTAATGCCATCAGTGGAAGTCACGATAAATACCAACTTCAGTGGAGTTTTTTAACAAGGAACAACATGGATTACACTGGAATTACCAGTCTGTTGCTTGAAGCTTGTGGGAAGACAGCAAATCAGCCTGTCATGTAGCAGTGGAGAGCTCTGGTAGGTTTGGTCTTCCAAGAATAGTTTTGCTGTAGTTGCACTTCCCTGTGATAGTTATTCAAGAGAGAAGAGAGGAGAAGGATAGAAGGTGCATTAAACATTTCAGGAATTATTTCACTGGAAAGAAGGCCTTCATTTCATGAACCCTTGGAGGCCGGTGAAGTCAGTGGTGGAGAGGGAAAGGGGAAGAAAGAAGGGCTGCTGGTGGGATAGAGAAGACTAATAGGGATATAAACCTACAGCTTCATGCATTGAGGCAGAGGTCCTTTTTTGTGGCTTTGTCTGTCTCTGACAATCCACTCTTCAGCTGATTGATACTATATTAACATTCTTCCATGAGATACAGATGAGATAATACTATGGTTTATAAATCATTCACTTCTGAGTCATCCTATATGGAGTTCACAAAAGACACAAAGCCCTTCAGCCATTCCCAGATGTATGTGTTGTAGAGACATCCAAAGTGGGTGCAAAAGAAGCAGATACTCATATGCTACTATGACACAAAAGGATTTAACCATTTAAGGTTTATGTCAAAGTATAATGGCATAAACAGGGACCATCCCATTTTACCGAGTTGCACTTAGCAAGACCATTCTCTAGAAGCAGGTGACAGCAGAACATGGTTCTCTCCCATGCAAGTTGTTTTGTAAACCTGCCCAGTATGATATGAAAGCTTATCTCAGTTTCAAGCTCTGGCATGGACATCTTGCCAACAACCGTCTCCAGCTCAGCTTATGCTCATGTTCTTCCAGCAAGACGTGCTGTCACCTCCCTGCACATTTCATATATGTTTTTATTACTCTAGGCACGTGCATATGTTGCTCTTTTTTTTTTTTTTTTTTTTTAACTCCATGTCTTACATGTTTTTGAACCTGAAAGGGAAGGACTTCTTGGTTTTGCAGGTTTGGATTTGTTCCTCTGGATTTAAGGCAGTATCTCCTAACAAAAACAAAATGCTGGAGTCCAATCTGTCGAATTAAAGCAAAGATTTACCAAAGGAAAATATGCTTACAAAGTAAATATAACTTAATTTAATTGGTTCCTATTATCACTTCTATTGGAGCCTGCAAGTATAATCTGGTGCTGAAGTAATTAATTGGGTGTGAAGTAGCTACTGTGCCAAAACTCACTTGTAGGGAATGAAACTCAGTCTTCTTGTCCTGGCTGTTACCTGCAGCGTCTTGGCTTTGTTATTTTGCAGAGCGGAGCAAATCACAGCTCCGAGCTGTGTAATCAAATGCTCAGATAAATGCCTCACTTTGTGTTTTCATGACAGAGTGGTTACAACTACAGGCTTTTTCCCACCCAGGTCAGATTGAGATTGGTTTCAAGGGGAAGTCAGCAAACAGGTTTAGCGCCACTGGGAGGGCTGGCATTTATTTTTGTGGTTTTCAGTGGCTTAATATAGTCTCAGCTTTAATGGATCTGTTTTTCCCATGCCTGCTTTGACTTACGATAAAGGAGCTTTGTCTGATGTTTTGAGGAAGGGACGGGAAGTAATGGGGAGCAAAGGATGCTGGGATGACACAAGGTCTGCTCACAGCAGCAGCAGCAACAATGAGAGAGTCACCGTTCCTGGTCTTTCATTCCATTTGCCAGGATGGTCACGTGTGCAAGCTGGAAATTATCTCAGGCAGCACATCTGAATCAAAGGTGACCCAGGCTCAAGTAATGCAGAGATTTTGTGATCCTGATATGTCCTGAGATGACACTCAGCTGCTGCAAATGGAGCAAACAGGAGAGATGGCTCTTCATGATGCTTCTTCCCACCTCCTGTGCTTTTGGGACTCCAGGTGCTTCTCCCTGTAGTTCTCTCCAGCTTCCCCTTGTCACTTTCCTGATGCTGTCATCTGCCACATTGGGGAAGTCGCCCTTCCTTGACATCAGAGTCCACAAATGGAGCTGGGCATGACTCTCCCATTTATCACTCACCTCAGCTTGCAGATTCTCTAAACAAGAGGAGTTCCTCTTATTCGGCATTTACATTGTATTTGCAAGCTCAGCTCTTATCTGTACTGGATGAAGGTAGAGTTGAGCTTGGGAATTCACACCACACACATTTGCTTTTTCTCTGCTGCATCCAAAGTAAGCAGGACTGTAGCTGCTATACACCTCCAGAAAAGTGGGTGTCAGGCTGCGTTAATGCTTGGCAAGAGGTGCTGGATGGTCCAAGTTGTGCTTAAGGTGAAGGAGAAAAACTCTGCTCCAAACAGATCTTCTTCTGACCCATGGACTTCCTGCCTACAGAGTCTTGCAGGCAGCAGGCCACCATGCAGCTTTTGGGAGCTGCTTGGAGACACACACAAAGACTTTTGAATAACAAGACAACGGAAAAATTACAAGGACTTTGGAGTGATCACTACTCACCGAAAGAACTGACCAAAGCTAGAAATGGGCTTTGGTGGAGATAAGACTTTATATACCAGGACATCAGCTCTGCTCCCTGGAGTCAAAACAAAAGAAGTGCTGTTATTATTAGACCTAATGAAAATGCTGATAAAACCCTTCAGACCAAAATAAAAAAAGGCTTTCTGAGCAAGAGCCCAACCTTAGTAGGAACAGCCTGATCACTATTTTCCAATTTTGTCCCTCAAGGGAAAGCAGAGACTCGCCCTTATCTTATATTCTTTCAAAGTATCATCAGTGTTCTGGTTTTTATTAGAAGTTTTGCATTGTTTAAAATTGTGCAGGTTTTTGCTGTGTGAAACTTGCTTCTTTCCACTTCTTCCTCTCTGTCTCTCTTTATAAATATTTATATATGTATTTAACAAAAAAAAAAAATACTTCTTAAATACAGATTTCAACAAGGGACAACATCTTCTTTAAGGTGTCTGAGGTTTTTTGCTCAATCCCAGCCCTGCCAAGGCCTCCTCTGTGCATCCTTGAGTCCCTCCCCTAGTTTTCTTGTATCTAAAAATTTGCAATGCAATCCTGCATCCCCTGTGGGACAGAGAATTTAATTATTTCTTGCTCATCAGCCACACAGATTGTCCTGGATGTTAGTGCTCAGGACCAAGGTAGTCCTGTGGGATCCACAATCACAAAGTCTTGTCTTATTTTGGAAAGAAAGTCCTAGGGCATGGAGGAGGGAGCAGGAACTAAGCTCACTCAAGACGATGGGGGTGCACCCCAGTGTAAAGACACCCTGAGAACACGGTTCTGGTCCCCAGCCAAACCCCCTGGACCTTGGAGGATCACAGAGGCCATTTGCCAAGGGCAGCGCTTCCCTGAAAAGCCCCCATGGACAGCAGGGGAGGAAAAACACCCAGATCACCCTGGGTAGCCTCACCGTGAACCGTCAGTGGTGGGATCGAACATGGTTCACAGGCCAGGCCAGGCTGGGGAATCTCATAAATCATGTAGAAGTGTAGAGTTATGAGTTTCCTCAGACAAACACCACTAATTGCAGTGTGCTCTGATTGCTGGTGTGAGGCCATGTAACTCGCTGGCGAGCCTGGGGAGGAGGGGTGCTGGAAAGGGTGGTGTAATTTTCATGGTGGGGGAAGGGGTGTAAATGGACTTAGAGCCCTCCATGAGTTGCAATGCTGGAGCACTGTTCAGATGAGCATCATTCCCTACAAGCTCTTTCCCAGAGTTATCAACCTCAGCGAGTGAATCCTTAGCCTTGCAAATTGTCTAAATGTGTTCAATTTTTCTCCTTTTGAGGCCAGCACTTCCCAGTCAAGCAAAAAGCAGCTCAAACTGTGAGGAAAGGCAGGCTGGGAGGCAGACATCAATGGGAGCTCCATCTGTGGAGGGCCATTACTTGGTGGTGCAAATGCTCCAGGGCTGGGTCTTTGTAGTAAAGCAATCCTTGTGATCACTCCACGCCCGAGCCAAGTGACTCAGAGTAAAAATAATTAAATATGTTAATAATTATCAGGGGCCCCTTTGATTAAAACAAATAAAGCTTGTGGTGCGTAAGCAAGGAGGAATGCGTAGGTTTGCAGGGCTTGGCTCACAACCAGGAGACAATAGCAAAAGCGGATGCAGTGCCTGGGTTGGGCATCAGAGGGACATGGGGAAAAGCTTGAGTGCAAGCCAATTAAGAGATGTCAAGGGTGGCCAGGTCCCTGCTGTAGCAGTTACTCCCATTCTTGATCCCAATGCGCTGCTTCAAGGCCAGAGATTAAATGCATGACTGGAGGCATCACGGCTCTACATCTCAGCCCATCCAAGTGAGAGACTCAGTAGGTTTTGGGTAGCTGGTCTGGGAATCAGCATCACACAAACTGCTGAGGGAAGGTAGGAGGCAATTTTGGAAGGTGAAGGAAATGTTATGTATAATTTATTACACTCTGAATGGTGTTAATTCAGATTCCTTGTGCACCTGATGTGTGGAGGAGGACATTCTTGAAGGGAGACTCAGTTCTCATGGGGGATGGCTTGGCCACTTCAGTGTGGTGCCTGTAGGGTGAAGCCTTACCAGGAAAGGGCTTTTCTGTGCTAATCCTTGCCAAAGCATTGGTCCTGCTTGACAAAGTATATGGTGGACACTGCAATGAGCTTGGAAGGCAATTGCAAAAGCATTTCAGAACAGGTGGATATGCCTAGGCAAGAGGACCTCTGCTCCTTGTTCTACACGGAGCACTTGACCCTGATGTCCTTGGAGCCAAAGGCTGCTTCTTTACTCATTGGGCTTTCTGGCCTGTAGTGGTCTGCTTCAGATGTTGGACATCTGCACTTTCGACCAAGGGAGGAGATGGTGCTGTTGTGGTTCTTGAACAGGAGATCATAGAGCTCATCTTCTGAGCTGGAATGTGCCCGGGGGCCGGCGGGCGGTGGTGGCAGTAACAGCAGAGTCTGGAGAAGCCTTTCTATGGCTGTTTTGATCTCTCAAGTGTACAAGTGATAAGAATCAGAGTTTGATGTGCTGGGAGGGCATTATAGACATAGCAAAAGGCGCCTGTTGAGCAGGAGGGCGAGTTCACATCGTATCATGTTCAGGATCAGTAATGCTCTAGGGAATGAATACCAAAACCTCCTGACAGAGTATGTTTCCCATTTGGGTGCTTGTGCAGCACCATACTGCACTTGTGCGTGTAACATTGCATGCATGCTATGGCCAATGCAGACTGCCAGAAGCTGAAGGTCTATCTCCTTCTTTGAAGGCAAATTCTAGGTTGAGTGAAGCTGCAGCCATTACAGAATCATAGAGTCACAGAATCCCAGAATGATAGAGGCTGGAAAAGACCTCTGGAGATCATCAAGTCCAACCCCCCTGCCAAGTCAGGTTCACCTAGAGAAGGTTGCACATGAACATGTCCAGGTAGGTTTTTAATGTCTCCAGAGATGAAGACTCCACCATCTCTGAGCAGCCCGTTTCAGTGCTCCACCACCCTCAAAGTAAAGAATTTTCTCCTCATATTTAGATGGTATTTACTATGTTCAAATTTCTGTTGATTGCCCCTTGTCCTGTCACTGGGCACCACTGAAAAGACTGGTCCCATCCTCCTGACACCCACCCTTTAAATATTTGTAATCATTAATAAGGTCCTTCATCAGTCTTCTCTTTTCCAGACTAAATAGACCCAACTTTTGGATGAGCAAATACAGCACCCCAGAGAGTAAAAACTCTTTGTATCCCAAATAATGGAGCTCCTGTGAAACACAGGAATTGAGTTTTCCTCTCTGCATGGGGTTGAGTGTCCTACTTCATGAGCAGATGCAGATTTTCCACTGAAATGCACCACTTCTGGGGAAATCTGTAAGCACACAGCAAGATGATTCAGCTGTTGCAAAGGACAAGAAGGAAAAAAAACAAAACAAAATAAAAAAACAGATCCTGTTCATCCTGATAGGGAACCTGAGAAAGAATCAACACAGCCACCCTCCCTGGAAATCAGCCAGGGCACTGGAGCTACCACCCCTTCAAAAGCCCAAAAGGCAGCCACAGACAGAGAGCAATGGACATTACTTATAAACAGGACACAGCTCTGAGGCCTTTTCTTCCCACTCTTGGAGATGGAGCATGCAAAGGGAGGACAGACACCACCAACACCTTCTGCCATGTGGTCTGTGTCTGTTATTTTGCATCCTGCTGTCCTGTTAATAAAACAAGCAGTGTCCTTGTAGCACTTTCTGGGAGGGGGACATAAAATGCATTTACCATTAGTTTATTTTTTTAAGGCCCTATTTCAGAAAAGGAGAGGAAAGGGATCTCTGCAAGGGGCACACTTGCTAACAGGAGAGCACAATATGCTCGATTGCTCTTTCCACAGCACCTTACTGACTCCTTGAGAAGGAAAAAAAAAAAAAGGTTTAGGTTATGTAGCCATACAGTGTATAAACCAGCAGCTCCTTAACACATGGTTGTAGTTATGCAGCTGGGGAGCAGACATGGATTTGGGGAAGATACCTGGCCAGAGTGCAGCCAGCCATGATCCTATATCCAGGGTAACTGCGCCACCTCATGGTCCCTAGAGCCAGAGAGTTCAGAAGTGGGACTCAAATGCACAGTGCAACTCATATTCACTGAAAAACTTCTTCACAGCATCCTCTGAGAAAAGCTGAAGCAGCTTTACTCACTGTAGTGAAGTCACATCCTTTAGTAAGGCCAGGTGTTGATTTCCTCCATGGATTACTGCTTTACTTGGACAATACTCCCAGTAGTCTCCAAATGAACTACTATACCTTCTAAAACAATGATGAAGTAAGAGCTGGAGATGTCTCTCAATACAGATGTCCCCTGCTTACTCTTGGGCTGCGCCTTAGAGCACATACATCATTTCTTCCTACAGTCCTGCTTTAAGAGACACATTCCCCATGGCTCCTGATGCTTGGCAGCAGATGTGAGCTTGAAGATCAGTAGATCCCATCCCAGAGAAGGGCTGTGCCAGATTATCATGTCCTGCTTCCCTTTTCTTTGATCCACTCGTACTAATCTCTCTTGTTTTGCACCCTAGGCAGCTCTTCTTTTAGCCTCCTGTTCTCACCCTTCTCACACTTTCAACTGATTGTTGGCTGTGTCTCTTACAAGCTGTCACTGGCGTATTCACGCCTGGATTTTCCTGGGTTTTCCTCCATAAGAGCTGGGGGGAAGTTTCACCAAGTTACGTCCAGCACAAAGTAGTCATCTAGTGTTCTCCCACAGTGAAAAGGGAGGGCAGGGTATCATCAGGGTTATGTTGGCTACCTAACATAGCCCCACAACCACCTTCTGGAAATACCTCACTTTTTCCCATGGGCCACAGTGAGGTTCCAGTCAACTATGTTTATTTGAAGCCTTCAGATCATGGAATTATAGAGTTATAGAATGGCTTGTGTTGGAAGGGACCTTAAAGATCATCTAGTTACAAACCTCCTGACATGGCTAAAGTTAACCTGAATCCCAGTACTGTCCTTAGTGATGGACCTCCAACTTTTTTTTACCTCCAACTTTTTCCAATCATCTTCACTCTTCTACTGCTTTTGCAAACAAGTGTATTGCTAAGTTGTTTTCCAGTTCTGATTCCATCTTAACTGCACAAGGAGAGATTGTGTGAAAAACTTGTTGGCTTCTTCCCCTCATGCCTTATCTGTGGTGCACAGCCAATCCTGTCAAGCACTCCTGCTGTCTAATCATACCCTGTTCAACCACACAGACTGCATTTCCATGGATGACTTCTCTTTGACACGTTGATCCAGCACCAGTCCTTGTCTGCAACAAGATAATAAAGATCGTAGTTCATTTATGACAATGTCACACAAACTCTGTGTCTGTTTATCTCTGATTCCTCGGATGGATAGTTCCTGGCACCATAAAACACATGTAAAGTGCAAGCAGAATAAGAAAAGATTCAGAGATCTGATGTAACCTAAATCTAGATCAGCTATTTTTTAAAAAAATATATCAGATAATAAACTATTATTTTTTTAATTTCCCACATGAGAATCGGTTCATAGAAGAAGACTTTGGGGAGAAGATGCAATTTGAAGCAATGAGATTGGAGCCATTCTGATTATTTTTCTGCCTTGTCTTCTCTATCCCCTTACTTATCACTTTTCATTTTCTCCTGTTGTTTACCCACTTTCAATGAGTTGGGGACTGAATGCTGAGTTCTGCTGTGATGTTACAGCTTCTTGAGGTGAAAGCCACTCTCACAGATTCAGCTTAGGGGAAAGGGTTTTTAACTGCTTTGTTTGGAAAGGCTGTCCTGGGAATCACCAGGCAAAAGTTCTTCTTAACAGTCCAATTTATTTACTTGCAGTTTGGAAATCTCATCTTTGGATTGACCCAAAATGTGATACAGAAAGATAACTAAATTCTTACAAAGGACAGATGTAGCTGTCCCTCTGTACAAACAGTTTACAAGGCAAAAGAGGGATGAGTTGGAGAAACTACTGAAATACACCCAAGGGAACTTATTTCAAGCCATTTGAGAAGCTGCTTGTGAAATTTACTCAAGATCTTTCCTGAATTCTTGCCTTCAGGATCTCCCTACTTTGAATTCAGACTTTCTAAATGTAACAAAGAATTAGGGAGAATTTTAAAGCAGAGAGAAGTAACTGATTGCTCAGCTGCTGCCAAACTCCTTGATTTCATGTTTCAAGCAAAGCAGTGAGATGTAAGGTGTCTTTGGAAAACCGGAGACATCAGACTCAAGTAAATGTGATCCAATAAAGGCGATTCTGCTCCCTCCCCATCTCTTCCCCTGCCAGCTTTAGGATTAAGCTCCCAAATGCACTTCATATGCAGGAGGGACAAAACTGAACCAATCCATAAAAAGCTCAAAACTTTGTGACCTATGCATCTCATCTTATCAGAACATCTTCTGGAACAGACACTTAAATGTCCCAGTTGTCTTTATGCCAGCAAAATGAGCACTGCCAAAGCCTGTTCCTTGGCCTGATGGCCATGAGAGATGGAAGGGTCTGTACCTTCATCATTAATCTGTATTGCTTTCCATAACAGGTAGGTCACATCCAGGGCTGGCTAAAACTGTTCCAGAGACCATGAACCAAATTTAGTTGTATGGTCACTTGAGACCTGTGCTGGTTATTAATATGAATGTAGTCAGAGAGTTTTATTTGCGCACAAGAGTGATGGTGCCATGGCCTTGCCAGTGAACACTGGCCAAGTGAAGTACAGTCCTACTCTATGAGGATCAAGAGCTCAGATTTAGCTCAGGAGGTTTCCTGGGAGAAAAGAGAGGCCAAGACTGAAATGAAAACCGAATCGGCCATATTACTTATGAAGAATGATTTGCACATATAACCTAATAGTTACAGTAAGTTTGCAGATAACACCAAGTATAGGTGGGTATGTTGATTTGTTTGAAGGTAGGCAAGCTCTATAGAGGGATCTGGAAAGGCTGGTTTGATGGGCTGAGACAAATAGGATGATGTTCAACAAGGCTAATTGCCAGGTTCTCAACTTGAGTCACAACAACCCTCTGCAATGTTCCAGGCTTGGAGAAGAGTGGATGGAAACTGCATGGTGGAAGGGGACTTGGAAATGTTGATTGACAGGCAGCTGAAGATGAGTCAATTTGTGCTTAGGTGGTCAAGAAGGCCACCAGCATCCTGTCCTGAATCAGCACTAGTGTGGCCAGCAGGACTAGGTCAGGGATTATCCTCATGGACTGGGCACTGCAGAGGATGCACCTCAAATCCTGGGTTTAGTTTTGGGCCACTCACTCCACTGGACATGGAGGAGCTGGAGTGTGTCCAGAGAAGGGCAGTGAAACCAGGGAAGTGTCTAGGGCACAAGTTTTCTGAGGAGTAGCTGAGGGACCTGGGTTGTTTAGACTGGAAAGAAAGAGGCCCGCGGGAGACCTTCTCCCTCTCCACAACTCTCTGAAAGGAGCCTGGAGCCAGGTGGGGGTAGGTTTGTCCTCCCAAGGAACAAGCAATAGGACAAGAGGAAATGGTCTCAAGTTGTACCAGGGGAAGTTTAGGTTGGACCTGAGGAACAATTTATTCCCTGAAAGGATTGTCAAGGCCTGTCCCAGGCTGCCCAGGGAAGTGGTGGAGTTCCCATACCTGGTGGGTTTTCAAAGTTGTGTAGATGTGGTGCTGAAGGACATGTGTTAGTGGTGACCTGTCAGTGATGGATTAACAGCGGACTTGATGATCTCGAAGGTTTCTTCCAAACAAAACAATTCTACATTTCTATGACAGTAGTTTTCTTCAGTCTGTCACAGGTGCTCATGCAGTTCAGTGTAATTTTTGACCCCCAGGACTTGTCAAGCATTTAAATGTCACAGACTCTTTTGGTCAATATTGTTATTCTTTGCTTTAAGATGACCAAACGGGAATAGAGCTGCTAATTGTGTTACCTTACCCACAGAGGGAGAAAACATCCCTTTGCAATTCAGAATGGTGCTCAGTACTATGGCAAGGTTTACTGCTGATCCAGATTGTAACAATGAAAGTAAACAGAATAAATAAGAAAAGGAGAAAAGGGATTTGCATTCACACACATATGCAGCTTTTTTACATTAATGGGAGCAAGTAAAGAGAGGAGAGAGACACATATCCACCCATTCTCAGGTCTGTCATTTGGAGATGCCGTATCAGACTAAGGGACCAGCCCAAGTTCTGGATCCCACCTTCTCTTCCTGTAGTTACTGCTTTTAAATTCACACCAAGTGTGCTGTCATGTGAGTTCAGAAGATATGTTGACCATATTTGCCAGCCCTGGAATTTATATCGTACAGTTGTTTGTCGAAGCCCCACCTATCCCGTGCAGCACTTCCCTTCTGATAATTGCTTCTCAGATATAGAGCTAAATAATGGAAATGGGAGAAAAGTCTCTAATTCTTAACATTATCTTGAGGGTGGTCTGTTAAAACATGAACTCTCTGATATTTTCTTCCAATCTCCTCCCCCGAGATATGCCTTTCAGCATCCCTGGAATTTCCTTGCACTTGGACACTGCCTGGAACTGTCGTGGGAAAATGGTGAAATTGCGAAGGTGTCATTTGGTGTTGAAAGCTTCTCAGTTTTGTCAGGAATGAAACACAGAGTGGTGAGCTACAAAAAGCAAAAACAATGAAGATTCTGAAAAGTCTTACTGAATTTATTTATTCATTGTAATGGTGAAGAGATTACAACCCCAAGACTTCACCTTCCCCCACAAAGCCTATGTAGGGAATGATCCTTCCTGTCTGAAAGGGGAGAAGGTTTCTTAGGGCAGGGACTAGTCCCTGTAGTGACATCAGTAGCATAAAGCCATTTTGTACTATATTGCAAATCTCATAAGAATGGTAGTAACTTCCACTGCAGCCTTGGGATTGTGTCCTGGTTTGAGTTAGAACAGAGTAATTCTGTTCTATGATTTTGCTTTTCAGCTCAGTCTCTTCTATGTAACTGCTCTGTCTGAAGTTAGCAGCCTGTTTTCCCAGGCACTAGCAGTGACAATACCCCATGTTCAGAGTTAGTACCAAAGACGAGTGTGCAGACCAAGACTACTGATGGATCTTGCATACCATGTCGAGGGTGCAGAAAGTAAAAGGCTGCACCTGCAGGACAGGTGAACCTGAAGTGACCAAGAGGGGATTCCATCCCATATATGACATGTTCAGTATAAAGCTGAGGGACCATAAGGGTCAAGCTTCTTCAATGGTGGGCATCCAAGGAGGACACTGCCCTTTCTGCCTTCCATCCCGATCATTTGTTCTGGAATCCAGTTCCAGAACTCAGCTCCTGGATCCAGTTCCTGACTGATGCTGATTGCAGTCTGGGACTTCCCCAGTGCTTATATATATTCCATGTTTATTATTTTAATTTTCATTAAAGCTGTTCTAGCTTTCTTTTCTAATCAACAAGTCTCTCTCTCTTATTCCATTTCTCTTCCCCTTTGGGAAGGGAGGGGGTTTAACAAAGTCTAGTGGGCTGCCCTGACCCTAAACTGTGACAGATTGCTGGTCAGAAGTGTAAAACACCACCATAAATGCCAGGATTGCTCTTGCTTGGGCAATAAGAAACCTAAGGCACATCACTGCTGTAGCATGAAAAACCTATTGGACCTCCTAGAGGAGGCCACAGCAATGTTGGGAGGGCTGGAACCCCTCTGCTGTGAGGCCATCCTGAGAGAGTTGGAGTTGCTCAGCCTGGAGAAGGCTCCAGAGAGACCTTCTTGTGGCCCTTCAGTACTTACAGGGGCCCCACAACAGGTGGGGACAATCTTTTCATCTGGACCAGTAACAGCAGGACAAGGGGTGATCGTTTTAAGCTAAAAGAGGGAGATTTAGACTATAAGGAAGACTTTTTTTTACAATGAAGGTGTTGAAACACTGGTCCAGCTTACCCAGAGAGGTGGTTGATACCCCATCCCTAGAAACATTCCAGGTGAGATTGGATGGGGTTCTAAGCAATCTGATCCAGTTGCAACTGTCCACACTCACTGCAGGAGGGTTGTACTAGATGGCCTTTAAAGGTCCCTTCCAACCCAAACCATTGTGTGATTCTATGAAGGGCAACAGGAGTAACACACTGGGGCCATAACTTCAACTTCTGGAAAACATTTATTAACCTCTAAGCTGTGTATCATTTACATCTTAAGAACTATAGTATTAAAGCTGCTAGTTTCCAGTACCTCCATCCTGTGACTGTTCCCTGATGCTCAGTATAAGCTGTCTGTCACTGGGGGCAATTGTGCAGCCATAACAAAAGGATGCACTAAGACCATACACCTTGCTGGGAGCCATCAAAAAGACAACCAGCTCTCCTCCAGAGGACACACTGTCACTGCTTTAATAATTTTATCCAGTCCTGGCTCCTGGACTGCACAGTTTAAGCATATTCCGACATAGCTTCAACCTCAGCCCATCTCACATTTTGATGTGTAGGAGCTTGGAGTCAAGATCTGCACCTACAGGTTGTCCCCATTACTTCCATCATTCTCATGTCTATCATTAGCACCTATCAAAATGGTGCCTTGCTTGGACACCCTGAGCTCTACACGATGTCCCACAGCTATTTGTACTGGACATAGGGTTCTTTCATGGCATTGCTGCTTAGTCCACAGCACTCATAGTTGAAAAAAGGGAGGCTGCTGAGAGAGCTTGCACAGTTTCTTATCTCTGTGTTAAACAGAAGATGTTATTAATCATGAACAAAACCCAGAGAATTAAAATCACCAGCAGGTTTTGTGACAGCTTGATATCCACCTTGGTCTCTCCTGTTCACCACGGAGAGCTGCTCACCCAGAACGCTGTGAAGTCAGCAGAGACATCTAGTGGCAAAAAAGAACTTAAAAATACACAGGGGAATTTCCTGGTGTACTTTTTTTCATCTTTTGGACAGCTCGATTATCACTGGCTTTCTACTGCACATAAAAAAAGACTATTTGAGAGCTCAAGGCTGTATTTTTAACTGATCTGTTGAATAATGTATTGAAATGATGCTTTCCTAAATCTCCCAGACCCCAGCTTTATGGAGATAAAACACCTCTATAACTACTGTGCTTCCTGCCTGTCCTCAGCCTCTCAGGGCATTGTTCACCGTGTCTTGCTCTTGCTTCTGGAGGAGTTGGAGATACCAGTATTGTGTCTGCTTCTGGTTATGTTTTTTGGTCATGTGTGAAGGTTTCTGTATGCCATTGCTGCTGATTGATGTGATTCTGTTATACAGCTCAGAACAATTATTTTTCCATCTGTTCTTTAAAAGTATGGTTTTTGTTAAGAGCTTTTCGGATTTTGGCTTTGATGGCACTCAGTTTTGTTTAAAGACTCACATTACCTATTATGTTGAACATCTTTGTGCAGCTGTTCCATTTAGTCCAAGTCTGCTCTTCACTGGACACAAACCAGCCACTATTTTCTGCTCTGGCAGCTGTTAAAAAAAACCCAAACCAACCAATAAAGAAAACCCAAACCACCAAAGAAACCCACACAAAACCCCAACCTTTAAGAATGTAACAAAGAAATGGCAAAATTCTGTTTCTCAGAACAGTTTCTCAGAACAGTTTCTCAGTAGAGCAGGTAATACTGCCAATTTACATGCAGTGAAAATCCGTCTTATCTTCATTAAAGCTGTGGTCCTTACTCTGGACTTATTCTACATGCACAGACAATGGATTAAAATACAAGGATACAAATGAAAGACACAAATACAGAACTGGCAGTCTAGGTAGAAACTTTTACTTCTCTAATGACTTCACGGGGTTCTTGTAGATCACAGAATAGACATTTGCAAGACAGTTAAGCAAGAGAAGACTGTGGCCCATACTTTAATGGATAGTTAGCAATGTTCAGTACTACAATGCTTAAAGGATTACGGGAACATTATAGTGTGAGGACATCATTGTAAGCAATCAAGAGCTAATGTGAGCAACCTAGAAGCCCACTTAGCAAATCTCGGTGAATCAGCTGGGCTGTGGTACTCAATTATGCATGCGGTCCTACCCTGACCCACTTGCAGCGGTTTAATGTTTTAGCTTATTGAAAGCCAGCAGGCTGAAACCTCTTACATGAATAAAACAGTTTGGTAAAAACTAAATTTAGGCTCTGAAGTCAATTGGGCATTGCAAAGTGAAACACTGAAACACCTAATCACCCGCTGGTTGGACCAAAGGGACAATTAGGGATCTTCCAAGCAGTTGAATCAGATATTTGACATGATTCCATACCAGCTGCGAAACATTCGAAGGTTTAGAAGATTCAGTGGAAAATGAAGGCAATACAAAGGGGTTTATTTAGTTACCCTTTCAACTTTAGTAGTGATTTTTTGGTAGTGACTTTTTTTCATAGTGATTCCTGACACATTTTAAGTTGCACAGAAAAGCACCACTTTTACCGGTAGTGTCTACATCAAATCCATTAACCAAATGAGGACGACCATTCTTAAATCATTTGCAACCTTTCAGCTGTGCTCACAGGTGCTCTTGTGCACCTTGGTCCCCCCACTGTCATTCTTTCCTCTCTCCTTTTGACTTGCCACATCCAATAGGGAATGTCAAGTCTCCTCTATCACCAAGCATAACTGAAGAAGAGGAGACACAAAAAAAAGTCTGTCAAGCATTTGCTGTGCTGGCAAAAGATAATGCCTTTTATCACAGAGACAAGGGGGTATCACCCAAAATGAAACTGGGGAGGATGTTCACCTCTGAAGAGGGCTACTTTTATCCACTCTCCTGACCTCCAGTGCAATACAGACTACAAAGTCCCTGCACACAGAGCAGCAAACAGCACCCACTCTCCCCACAGTCTGTCAGCTTGCATCCATGAGGTAGGGCTATTGCTGAAGGGAGCTACAGCCCCCTTTCCTCTACTAATACATCCACATCCAGACAGAGCATTATCTTACAGAAAAATTCTAATTTAACTCTGAAGCCTTCACATGATGAAGAATCCACCCTGACCTTTAGTGATCTACTTTACTTCTGATTACTCACACTGTTGAAAACAACCTTCTTCCATTCTGAACATTGCTGCCTTTCCCATCAAGTCCTTGTCTCCAAACCTGCTGACTCCACCAGTCCTTCTCTGTAGGCAGGCAGTAACGCAAGAACAAGGGGATAAACAGTATTTTTGCAGTTCAGAGTCACATCAGTATTACTGGTAACATCATTTCTAGTAAATAAGATATTTCAGGAAGTTCTGGCCTGGAAGACCATTTGCAGAGCACAGCCCACATCCATACAGCCAAATACTGACCAAAAGACAGTGGCTGCAACCCTGCTCCCTGCTGAGAGCAACACCAAGGCCTGTGCTCTCCCTGGAAATTGTCAGAGAGCATTGCCAAAACCACATTGGGGAACAGGCACAACTACACAATCTGTAATATTTCAGGACATGCCTTGGTCCTGGTTAGTTACAGTACCTTTCAAAGGTAAGATTAGCTGTATAAGGATAAAAACACTATCCAGAGCTGTAATCAGTAATACTAAGCTTCAGGAAAGCTATGGCTTAGTGTGTGACTAGAACCCCAAGCTATTATGTAGCAGGAAGCTTTTGCTTCAGGCATCTTACCTTATAACACATCCTAAAGAGATTATTTTGAAGTTTTCCCTGTGATGCTGGGACTGCCCAGTGTCTACAGCAAGATACTGAGCTGTAGTTTTAGAGAGATGCTGAGAACCAAGGACATCCATCATTTCCCAAAAGAAAAAAAAAAACCAACAATGAAGGAGTTGTCCAGTCTATTCTCTTTTGAGAATGGGGAAGATACAAACTAAAAGTAATTATTTAGCTGGCAGAACTAGACACATATTTCTTTCTGTGTACTATTGCTGTAATGTAGGAATTAGTGAATGTGGCTTTTGTCACTGGATACTTCATTTCAGTTCAAGTCTGAAGAGCTCAAATCCACAACAGACTGAGCTCTAAATACCTCCTCAGGACAAACTTGGCTGCTGTTCCCAGAAACCTCTTCCTTCTCTTTTTTTCATCATTATTAGACTTGTTCTCAGTATCAACTCACAAGGTGGAGGGAAAAGCTTGGCCAGAGAGTGGACAACTCACAGGTTTTACAAGGCTCTTTGGCATCAATTCCATCTCTGAAATTATTGCTTTTCAGTGATTAAACAATAGTAAAAGTCAGTCCAAAAAGCCAGGCTATCTGCATGCGAGATTCAAGACAATCTCTGAACCTTCCAAATCAGGCTATTTGTCTAAATATTTAGATACGAGCACCAAAGCAACAATCACTTACTGAAAGGTGAGTAAGCAAGAATTTTATTCTGACCCAGAAATTCCAATTATTACAATCTTTAAGTCCCTTTGATGTTCTTTCAGTGTCACTGTTTCTCAGAATGGCTGTTGTACTGAGAAATCTGAAATTAAGCAGAAGACATTTCAATGGCACTTGATTTCAAAGTCACTGGCCACAGGCATACTGCTAGAAAGCCTTTTGGGCAGGGGCTGCAAATGCACCAGCTTAAACTCAAGGTATCTACAATCACCAGTCTCGTGAGAAAATCTGGATATATTTACCAGTGAGAGATGCCCTTCTTCTTGGCTTGCCTTGCACATCTCTACTGCTCTTCTTGGCTTGCCTTGCCTTTCACATCTCTACTGCTCCTGAGCACATTTAGATTAATGCAAAGAAGGTGAATATATCTAAATGCAGGTGGCTCTCTGTGGTAGGCAGACAACTCCATAGGGCCACGCTGAAGGCTGCCAAGCAGGAATTTAGTGTTGTCTCTGTTTGCACAGAAGGACCTCAGTGACTTGGAAAGCACAGAAGAAGGAAATGTTTTCTCCATGACATACTATGGGCTGCCTACGATCAGCATCCTTTCTTGGCAGCTGGGCTTGATAAATGTTGTCAGCAGCCTGGGAGTCCTTTTGGGCTCCCAATGTCAAGAATGAATCTAAAGCAATCAGACAGGGACAAACATCCCTATGCCAGAATTGCTCTGGTCACGCTAAAGCAAGACCTTATGCAACTGAGCTGCAAGGCTGAATCCTTCAGAATATATTCAGTTGGAACTGCTTATTGGGATTAATCAAGTTTACTAATCTAGACTTCAGTATGTTATCCAATGCTATTATATGCATCACATTTTAAGAAGAAAAGAATGTTAATAGACCTGGCTTTTCAATAGAGAAAAAAAAAATAAGTAAATTCATTACCCTGTTTGTCTCCTAGAACATACTAAGTTGCCAGGCACAGTAGTGTTAACAGTTTTACATGCTCTTACATATGCTGTTCTTTGACTTGATATTTTTAGCCCAGTTTCTGAAAGAAAAAGAATCTTTAAAAGCCTGTAATTGTGCTTGGGTATTTGTGTGAGCTTATCAAGACTTTCACTAGTACCTCTGAACCAACTGGCAGTTTTCATACTAACGTGGGGAAGGAAGACAGGTCTTGCAGGGCTAAAAAAGGCAGATACCCTTGAATTTCTCTCACTGCAGCAAATAGCTGGATGTGGGCATCACATCCAGCTATTTATGAGACATCAGAGAATCCACAAAGGAGAGCTTCCATTGGAAATACAAATCAAGATGAAATTAAGCTTTTTTGGCTCTGCTAACCCCCAAAACAACTTCAATTCTTCTCTTCAACAGAGGGAGGCGATGTCGTGCCTCATGCGCCTATTTCTCTGAGTCACGGAAAAAAGGTTACGTCACATATTTCTTCTGCAATTCTTAGCATAAAAGACTCTTAAAAATCTCCGCTCCATCTCTGTGTTTCCAGCTTGACGTTTGAGACATTTGGAACAAATTTACCTTTCAATACTACCGCATTCAGACAACATGAAGTGGTAGCTTAGAGGTGCTGCAGGATACACAAGACTCCTTTCAGTATTTCCAGCATTTACAAAGGCCCATGTAAGGGGGAATCTGAGCCTTCCTTTTGAACCAAAGCTTTAGAGCGGTTTAGTTTGGCCTCCTTTAGAGCTGCAGGCCAAGAGAACTACAGACATTTGTTCTGAAACCATAAATCTCACAAGCTATAAATGGTTTCCTAATCCTTCTATTTTAGAGGGCACACATTTTCTCAGTGAGACATGCCCCTTCTTAGCTGTGATTCGGAGAAATCTGCACAAGGAAACCATTCCAGCCATCAGAGCTCTGTTGTATTTTCCTTATTTTCTGGGCTGTCTGCTTGCACAAATTAGGTGCTCCAACCTGCCACCCTGTAGACAGAAAAGGACCAGAAGCACCATCAAGATAAAGTTGAACTTGGAGAAAGAAAAAAAAAAAAAAAACAAAACCAAAACCATGTTGTGGAAAATCACTGAACTAATCTTTCTCCTAAACAAAAACAAACAAACAAACAAAAAACCCCCACACACAAAAACCCCAAACAAAAACCCAAAAACACCAACCCCACACATACACAAAAAAATAAACATAAATTAAAAAACTCAAACCACCTGTAGAAGGAAGGTAAAAGGACCAGCAGCTCCACCACAATAAAGCTGATCTTGGAGACAAAAAAAAACATTCACTGGACTAATATTACTCCTATACAAATACAAAAACAAACAAACACAAAAAACCCAAACAAACAAAAACATCAACCCCACACATACACAA
Source organism: Ceyx melanurus (assembly GCA_024611195.1). Classification (NCBI taxonomy): domain Eukaryota; kingdom Metazoa; phylum Chordata; class Aves; order Coraciiformes; family Alcedinidae; genus Ceyx; species Ceyx melanurus. The sequence goes on from JANHGL010021024.1 coordinate 37,140, forward strand.
AAAAAAAAGCCCCACAAAAGAAATTTAAAAACTCAATAACACACACAAAACAACTGAGAAATGAAGGTGCTTGTGCAAAAAGAAAAAGGGGGGGACACAGATCTGAGATTTTGAGGTCTGTGGACCATCCTTCCACAGGACAAGATCAAAGTAACTCTGATGGAGGGCATTATGGAAAAAGTCATGCACAAACTGGGATCCTGTTGGCATAGGAGACAAAAAAACGGGAGAGCTTTTTTGGAGTTCCCTGTGATCATTCCCACTGCAACAAAATCCTGCACTTAAAACATCTGACTGCTGTTGAGAAATCAGTGAGGAAAAAACTAGAAAGAATAGTACAGAACACATATGACATTCACTCCTTTGGTCCTTTCATGTTGTCCTGCTCTGGTGCATCCTGTCCCACATCAGCAGCACAGCACTGGGAGCACTCTTACACACTGAGATGGTGTAGGCAGGTGATGACTGCATCCCATCCTGACTGGCTGTGGGAAAACACTTCCAGAACTCACCTCCTTTGGCAGCAGCTTAGCATGTTTTGCACATGCCTGAATATGCCAGTTTCTGACATATCCATCACATGATGTAGTTCAGTTCACGACGTGGCTGGATATGAAGCTGAAGACAGAGGTATCACTCATTTGTGAGACCTGGAGGACCTCCTTATAAGGAACAGAGTCAAGAACTATGGGAGATATTTCTGTAACAGTGCAAGGAAGCTGGTATCTTCTTGGGGAACATCTCCTCACCAGTGCCACACACAGCTGGAGGACATAAGAATGGATGCGTAGATCATACCACAGGGAGAGGAAGCCAAACTCTGCAAGTTACTGGCAGATCTCCATGCAGCAGTCAAGGTCACATGAGCAGTTCCCATATCCATCCCCATCTCCTGCCCTGATCCTGTGTGATGACAGGGTGACACTTCGCAAAGAATCAAGGGAATCATCAGTAATTTTAATTTATAAAGGGACTATTTGTTCCTAAAAGTAAAAACAAACAAGGAAAGAGAAAGAGCTATCAAACACAGCACTCCCCTCTTGGGTGTCAAAGTACCACACATGTCGGAGCCTGGCATACTTCAGAGGTTGCTGCAATACAGATGTCCTTTTCAAACACTTGTAGGGACAACTGTTTTTGGGCATTAAAATTTCCTTCATTATACAGTGTGGGTTTCATTTTACTAATTCCATACACTGCAATGTGAGTTTGCATGCTCAGGAAAAGTGAGCCAAATTCCTGACCCAAATTACATATTAAGGAGTACTAAAGTAAAAGAGGGGAGATTTATATTAGATACAAGGAAGAAATTACTTATGCTGTGGGGTATGACACTGGCACAATTGCCCAGAGAGATTATAGATACCCCATCCCTGGACACATTCAAGATCAGGTTGGATAGGGCTCTGAGAAACCTGTTCCAGTTGAAGATCATAGAATTGTTCTGTTTGGAACAGATCTTCAAGAACATTAAGTCCAATCATAAACCCGTCATGGCCAGGTCACCCCTAAACCATGTCCTTCCGCATCACATCGCTGTGGCTCTGAAACACTTCCAGGGATGGGGACTCCACCACTGCCCTGGGCAGCCTGGGACAGGCCTTGACAATCCTTTCAGGGAAGAAATTGATCCTCAGGTCTAACCTAAACCTCCTCTGGTGCAACTTGAGACCATTTCCTCTTGTCCTATTGCTTGTTCCTTGGGAGAAGAAACCAACTCCCACCTGGCTCCAGCCTCCTTTCAGAGAGTTGTGGAGAAGGAGGTCTCCCCTGGGTCTCCTTCCTTCCAGGCTAAACAACCCCAGGTCCCTCAGCCACTCCTCAGAAAACTTGAGCTCTCGACCCTTACCCAGCTTTATTGACTTTATCTAGACATGCTCCAGCCCCCCAGTATCCTTCTTGGAGTGAGGCTCAAAACTAAACTCAGGATTTGAGATGTAGTTTCCCCAGTGCCCAGTCCATGAGGATAATCCCTGACCTAGTCCTGCTGGTTACACTAATCCTGATCCAAGCCAGGATGCTGGTGGCCTTCTTGACCACCTGAGCACACACTGGCTCATCTTGAATCAGCTGTTGACCAACACACCCAGGTCATTTTCTGATGGGCAGTTTCTTCTCCATGCCTGGAACGTTGCAGGGGGTTGTTGTGATCCAAGGGCAGGACCCATCACTTGGACTTGTTGAATCTCATATCATGTCCCTGCTCACTGCAGAGAGGTAGGATTAGATGACCTTTAACCAAAACATTTTGTGATTCTAAGTGGCAAAGAAATAATATCACACAGTGAACATATGAACATCTTTTCCATGTATTAGATAGACACAAGTACAGTTAAATGCTGAGCACAGAAAAAGCCACAATTTCACACTTAGTCCTGAGGAGCTTATACCAAATCTTAAGTGTGGGATAAATTTCCAGAACAATATTTCAAGAGATAAATGCTGCATCTGTAAAATCTGTTCTGAAACACACTCATCCCAAGGATTCCAGGAAATTTGCACAGGCACATTTTGCATTTACCTCAAATCTCGCCTGTGTGAAGCAATGTTTAGTTGCCCACTTTGCATGACTAGTGAGAAATGGTGACTGCCATGTTTTTTTTCCTAGTATCTGGTTTTGCTTCTTGCTCTTAGCTTTTTTTTTTTTTTTAAATACAGGAAGGAAACCTAAGAATGCCAGGTCTAAAGTGACTGCTCTGTAACACAGCACATTTTTTTATTCCCCATGGAAAAGGAGTGCCAAGTTGTTTATATAACAGAAAATGTTCTTCCCTCACCCTGTGGCAGCAACACTTGTTACTTACCTATAAAAGTAAGCAAAAAAAGCCAGCCCTACAAAAAAGCTTTGCTCATTGCTCAGCTCTGCACTCACTCTAATTAGATGAGTCATCTAATAAATAGAAAAGCAAAACAAAATAAAATTTCTCTATTATAAAAATGAGTTGGAGTGGATTGGTACAGACATATGACTTTAAATAGTATTCATCCAAGTTTTTCAAATGAAATTTTCTGTAAACGGGGAAAATGATCTGTGAACTGCTGCTTTCCTTCACGGTTCATTCAGGATGAATGAAGCTCTTTTTAGGATGAAATATTTTACTTTGATGTTATCTAACCACATATTTGTCTTAATTTGTCTTCAATTTAATCTTGAGAGGATTAAAAAATGTATGAAATTATGTTTCACACCAGATTATGACTTACTCAAAATATAACATTTTTATTATACAGTATTATTGTTGAATCAAAAATACAAATTATTTTATAGTTCTGTTTCCAAATTCTTTCTTAGAGGAGGTGAAGTGGTTACTGTGTAAAGGCTATGACATATTCAAATACCCCTAAAAAAGGACTGTAAAACTACATACTTGTAACTCTTTATGCCTTTAGCACATTGAAACATCTACTGTGCAGCAGCCCTGGGACAAGCAAGGAATGCAAGACACATTTTTATCTGACCTAGAACAAGTCTTATATGTAATAAGATACTACCAAATTGTCTGTTAATTAAAATCATAGTGGAGCTCTGCTCTTCTCATGGAAAGTATCACAATACTTCAGGAAATACTGATTTGCTGGAAAAGAAGAAATTACTATATTAATGTTTTGCATTTAGATAAACACAGGAGATAGATTTCTCCGTCAGGTGTGGATATTTAATATTTCAAATGGATGTTACCCACCTATGCTCCTTCCCTATACTCACTCCTGTCTCCAACCTGTTCCCACCTTTTCTGAGGAAATGCTGTCTCAGGATGTGTCAATGTGAAGAACACATGAAGTTGAATTGCTCATAAACTGCTGTCACTGCAGGAGGAATCATAGATTTGTTTTGGTTGGAAAAGACCTTTAAAATCATTAGGTACAACTGTTAACCAGCACTGCCAGGTCACCATGAAACCATGTCCCTCAGGAACACATCTCCCCAGCTTTGAAACCCCACCAGGGGTGGGGACTCCACCACTGCCCTAGGCAGCCTGTGACAGCCTGCAACCCTCTTGGAGAAGTAATTTTTCCTAATGTCCAACTTAATACCCTTCTGGAACAACCTGAGGCTCCTTCCTCTTGTCCTGCAGCTTCCTCCTTGGGAGACCAACCCCCACATGGCTCCAACTTTCTTTCATGGAACTGCTTAGAGCAAGAAGATCTCCTCTGAGTCACCTTTTCTGCCCTGGAGCAACTTGAGACTCTTCCCTCTTGTTTTATCACTTGTTCCTTGAGAGAAGAGGCTGATGGTGCTATTATGGGAGAAGAAAATGCCTAAATTAAAAATTAAACTAAAACCAGGAATCCTGAAGCCATCTCTTCATCTTCAGGACAGTGCACTGGTCCTGCTTTCAACTGCAGGTTCCTGGTTCCCAGTCTACTTGGAGCATGGACACAACACAGGATAGAGGTTGCCTGCAAAGACCAGAGACCTGCACAACAGAGCAGGCCATGATCAGCAAGATCTACCATTCATGTGGAGTAGGAAGGAGTGGAACATGATTACACAAATCAACATTTTAAAATCTGAGAGCACAGTGAAGAGGAAGTGCAATCAACAAAATGTGTAGCTCCATATCATCTGATCCAACAGCACCGTATGAATCCATGCAATCTGGTACCCAACCCAAATCCTCGTTGATAGAACATATTCAGCTAAGTATGCACAGCAGTTGACTGATTATGTGGCCATCACATCTTGAAACACTGTCAGTCTGTGAGGAAATAAACAGTAGATATGCTGCCACATTTTACCTGTGGAGGCTTGCTCTGTGTTTAACCACAGGGACTGATTCTACCTACAACTAGCTGGTCAACTCAAGAAAGAAAAGGCTGATTAAGTACCTGTTCCAAGTAGATCCTGACTACCAGCTGCTACAGCCAGTGGGGAAATCATCCCTTGGGGGTTGTGGTATTTAGGATAATATATTACTGATTAATACACAGTACTGTAGTAAGGGCTATTTTCTACACTCACACCTGAGGGGACACTTAGGGAACGTTTGAGCATAAAGCCTACAAACTTTCTACATCACTTGAGCTGTTTTAAGGTCACCTTTTCCCCAAAGACTGTAAGGGTAGTTCCCTTGGCTGGGCTCCCTGAATAGCCAAGGTTACAGAAGAAAAGCACAAATCTTTCTTCAGTAATTGAGGAATTTGTAGTATTTGAATAAAAGTGAAGAAGAACTTGATGGTTTTCTACATTTGGGAACCATAAAAGCAGCATTTTAAGATGGGAGGAGAAACAGGAGGCTAGGTGAGGAAATGGATGGGTTTGCATGTTTAAACAGTAAACCTAACACAACTCATCTGGCAAATATGTCCTGGTCAGAATAGAAAAGAGTCTCCTAAAGATCAGAAGCAGGTCCTAACACGTAAATGGGAATTGAGAAGAGAATGCAACTTTAGAGACCAAAAATGTGAAGAACTGTTGGGCTGAATTTGGAAAAAGGAAAATAAATGGAGTAAAGTAGAAAAAAAAAAAACAAACCAACATGCACAATATTTAATAGCAGAAATAAAATACATTGGGACCTTTCTATTCTCCAAACCACAATTAAAATGAGGGGATGTTTAAAAAAGGCAAATTTTAAAACTGTTTAGAAACATTTCATTGTCACAGTATCTACTGATAGTCACCTGGGGAGTGCAATGTAATACCAAGGTAGCTGAAGAAATACAGCCCCAGGTCTCTACTAAGATGCTGAATTTTGTTCCTAAATGGAGTTTTCAAAATCTGTGTTTTTTCCTGCCTTTAACTCTGTATGCCCAGCTTGACACCACTTTAAAACTCCTTTCCACAGACAGGGGTAACATTAAACACATTTTAAAATCCACAGCCTTTCCATGCACCTCCAACTGAGAAACGTAAAATACAGGCATCCAAGAACAGTGACCTTTGAAAAGCATGACCTCAGAGAACAGTAAGTTAAGCACAAAACTTTAGGCCATAGAGGCAAAAAAATAGCATCCAGCCCTGGAAAGACCTATCCTCCTTACAGATCTTTGTGTATCCTAGGAGGAGAGTGGTGAAACCTGAAGGACCATGAGGTGGCAACAAACTCTGCAAGGGGTCTACAGCATAAGTCTGAAGAGTGGCTGAGGGAACTGGGATTGTTTAGTCTGGGGAAAAAGTGCTCAGGGAAGACCTTGTCTCAACAGCTCCCTGAAAGGAGGCTGGAGCCAGGTGGGAGTTGATCTCTTCTCCCAAGGAACAAGTGATAGACAAGAGGAAATGGCCTCAGGTTGCAGCAGGGGTGGTTTAGATTGGAAGTGAGGAACAGCTGCTTCCCCAGAAGGGTTGTCAAGGCCTGTCCCAGGCAGCCCAAAGAAGTGGTGGAGTCCCCATCCCTGGAGGGATTTAAAAGATGTGTAGATGTGGTGCTGAAGGATATGGGTTAGTGGTGACCTGGCAATGCTGGGTTAATGGTTGGACTTGATGACCTTAAAGCTCTTTTTCAGCCTAAATTGATTCTATGATTCTGAGGCATGCAGTACTTTAAGCATACCTTTGAGAATAAAACAGTGCAGAAAATGGCTGTGTCAGCATTTTCAACATTGTTTTTTTCCCCTGAAGAGTTTCCCAGGAGCTATGGCACACTCTCAGATGGGAAACTGCAGCCAGGCTCTAGCTGTATTGTCCTGCCTGAAAGGCGCAAAGAATCAGGATTAGAGTTGTGAATCTGTTCCATTATCCCCGTTGTTAGAATAGGAATGTGAAATAGTCTGGAAAACACAGGCATACCTGATGTCAAATTGTAATTATTACAAGTTCTTTCCAAACCTGGCTTCTACAGTAACGCCGAAGGGTGCCCTGATATATGCCAAAACCCACGGGTGTCTCCATAAACACACTTTCTGCAATGGAGATACACTTACAGGATTAAAGTTTGTAAGAACAGCCACATGGAGAGACGTCCGCTCACCTGCCAAGCAATAATTCCTTCAAGCTTTCTGCTGTCTCCCCAGACACTGAACAGGGCACTCTGCCTTATGCATGACATGATTTGGAAAGTGGAGTTTGAACTTGAAGTCAGTGCTCAACTGCATACTTCCACTTCAATCTTCTCAGAGTGGAAACTATCTAATCATTAGCATGTGTTTAGGCTCATGTCTTCTGCTAATTTAACAGCTGTGTGCTTGGATCATAGGTTACAGAGTTCACAGGAGCTGTGTATGGTGTGGGCAAAGTCTAGGAATCACTGTAGACAAGATTCTTCTTAAAGCATTGCTCAGCAAAGATGACAACTGCAAGAGAAACAAGTGACTTCACCTAGCGTCGTGTAACTTTCAGATATATATATAGATATGTATATATCAAAAGTTAACCAAAAAGTGACATAGAAGTAATTATTCATTAGGCAAAAGGAAGTTCTCCAGGGTGCAAAGACTCTTTTCTCAGTGAGGTTCCTGGCACTCATAGCTTTCCATTACTTTTTTATTATTAAAAATGGAATTGAAACCATATTTTTTTCTCAAGTCAGTTAAGTACCTTCATGATGTCCAAACAACTCCAACAATGATATCATCTGTGTCTTTTTCCTCCAGGGAGGAATTCAGGCCAGACCATGATATTCCTGCTTGTTCCTAAAGCACAGAGCCTCAGACCAAGGCAAAGTCAGCAAGCCTCCCTCTCTGGGGGAGAGAAATGCACATCCCAGCACCATCCACTTTATACTGTACGTCCCTCAGAACCCCTTCCTCTTCTTGAGAGCTGTTCAACACTATAAATTAAGAGTTCAGGCATGAATCTTACTAAGCCTGATCTCTGCAAGCACATAACAATTGCTGTTCTTCATCAGGACATGCTCCCCAATAAGGACCTGCTCATATGGATCTGATTTCACCACAAAAACTCTTTTTGGGATGTGTACAACATGTGGCATAAGTGGGCTGCAGTCCCTGAACTGGCCTTTAATTTAATTAAATAGATTATTTGCCTTCACCTTGATAATTCCCCCATCTTAGGTAGGAGGTCAAGTGTGCCTTTAGTTTGCTGCCTGCATGGTGGTGGACCTGCAGGTACAGACATTGGTTCAATCTCCCCGGCACCATCTGCCTCCTTTCCTTTGTGCAAGGCACCCCTTCAGTCAGCAGCAGAAAGTCCCCCAGTCTATGTCTGCTCAGCCTGACATTGCTGCAGGCTGGTGGGTGGAAATGGAGAAGACCAGGACCCCATCTGGGCTTATCACAGAATGTTTTGGGTTGGAAAGGATTTTTAAAGGTCAACTAGTTCAAACCCCCTGCAGGGACATCTACAATTAGAGCAGGTTGCTCAGAGTCCCATCCAACCTGACCCTGAATGTTTCCAGGGATGGGACATCAATCACTTCTCTAGGCAACCTGGACCAGTGTTTCACCACCCTCTCCGTAAAAAAAGCCAAACCAAAACAAAAACTTATTTCTAGTCCAAATATCCTGTCAATTCAGCTTAAAACCACCACCCTTTGGCCTGTTGCAACAGGCCCTACTAGAAAGATTATCCCCATCTTTCCCATAGGCCCCATTTAAGTACTAAAAGGCCTCAATAAGGCTTCTCTGGAGCCTTCTCCAGGCTGAACCACCCCAACTGTCTCAGCCTGGCCTCACAGCAGAGCGGTTCCAGCCCTCCCAGCATTGCTGGGGCCTCCTCTGGATTCACTCCAATGGGTCGATGTTTTTCTTTTGCTGAGGACTTCAGAGTTGGAGACAGTACTCAAATACCAAGTAGGCTTGGAGCATCACACTAACAACGAACTGAAGCCCTTGACTGGAGCCCCTTGTGTCTCTCCTCCTCTCTCTTGCTTTCCTCATGACCCAAAACTAAGCATCCTCCCTTCACCAAGTTGCACTTGAAGCAGGGTGGTGAGACACTGGAACAGGTTGCCCACAGAAGTTGTGGAGACCTCATCCCTAGAACTGTTCAAAGCCAGGTTGGACGGGGCTTTGAGCAACCTGGTCTAGTGGAAGGTGCCTGTGGGGGTTGATTATGATCTTTAGCATCCCTTCTAAGATCATCCTTCATCCCTTCAGTGTTAAGTGTACAGAAATCCTGTACAGGGGCACCTGTTCTCACTGCTGCTCAACCTCACTAAACGAACTTTAAGGACACTGCCAGAGGCAACTAAAAACAGCTAAAAGTGAAGACACACAGGCGTGGAAAAGAGCAACCTTACTACACAAAAAATAAATAAAAACATTGGACAACTATGGCAATAATGAGTAATTATTGCATTATGGAATGTGTACATTGAATTCATAGTATTGTCTTGATTGAAGAGAGACCTTTAAGATCATCAAGGTTTGGTACTAGATGATCTTTAAGGTCTCGTTCAACCCAAACCAATCTGATTCTAATTCCAACCATTACACCAGCACCACAAAGTCCACCGCCAAGGTAGTCCCCTCAGCACCACATCCAGGGTGAACCACCTCCAGGGATGGGGACTCCACCACTGCCCTGGGCAGCCTGGGACAGGGCTTGCCAACCCTTTCAGGGAAATTTTTCCCAATGTCCAACCTAAACCTTCCCTGGCATAAGTCGAGGCCTTTTACCGTCATCCTGTCACTAATTCTATTTGATTAACAGTGCTATTTTTGTAAAGTACAGGAAAAAAAAAATGAACATGCACATATTTTGAAACCTCCATAGATTTATCTAAAACTTCCAACTTTTTTTTTTTTTTTTCTGATGTGTCACTACTTATATGTAGGCAAAATGTTGGGAAGACTACTATTTGTAATAGCAGCTTTCCTTCGGGAAAGGAGGGAGCATCTGAAGTCCAGAGATTACTGAATGTTAAGCCTACTTTGCGCTAACATCTATTGTAATTCTAGGTTAGCAGCTGTTTCTTGGAACACATCCAGTGAAGAGATTGATTTTCTTCATCTTGGAGTAATTGGGATGTTTCTGGCACCTCTGAGATTTGCAGTGCTGTGCAGACAGAGCAAGGGGAAACAGGAGAGCTGCACCCAGAATCATTAAGTGGTTGTGGTTCTCTGCTTCTTTAGAGGCAGCCAGAGGAGCAGTTACAGGATTTCTGCAGCCAGAGAGAGAGAGAGGAAGAGAGAGAGAGCAAGAGCGAGAACCACCACAGGAGATAGGGAACAATATGCTCCTTTCTGAAAAAGCAGTGGTGGTTTCTAACAGGAACTGTGTGCCTGGGGAACAGAAGTAGTTTGTGTATTGAGACAAGGCTTGCTGTCACAAAGCACTATCAGCTGAGCAGCTAAGGAAAAATCCACTTTCACTACAATTATTTACATCTTGGCAGTGCTGCTTCAAATAAATTGACACATTGCTTCATTACATAGAATGTACCACAAAATAAGGTCAAAGCAAGGTAAATAGCTCAGATGTATCTTGGACATAAACACTGCCATGAATTGGCAGGATATTTCAGATGGCAACTCCCTCTGTCTCAAGATAATGTTAAAAAAAATAAAAATAAATCAAAGTTTATCTTTTTGGCCCATTTTCAGACCCATCTTGTCAGTCTCTGACTTGCTCTAGCAATAGTGTTCCCTTTAAAACTATGGTACTGGATGCCACTTCAGTCACAGAACCCAGAGTGGTGGAAGTTGGAAAGGACCTCTGGATATAAATCTCATCCAATCCTACTGCTCCAGCAGGGTCACCCAGGATTGCATTGTCCAGGCAGGTTTGGAGTCTCTCCATAGAAGTGGACTCTGCAATCTCTCTGGGTAACCATGTCCAGGTTCTGACACTCTCAACAGTTTTTCTTCCTGTTGTAATGGAATGTCCTGGGCTCCCATTTCTGTCTGTCGCCTCTTGTCCTGCCACTGGGCATCACAAACAAGAGTCTGGCCTCATCCTCTTGATGCCCATCCTTTAGCTGTTGAGAAGCATTGAGAAGATCCCCTCTGTCTTCTCACATCCTCTACACAAACATCTGAAGTTAAAGGGTTACCTGTCATGGGATTCTGATGTTCCTTTGCTCCTCCACACCCTGCCCAGCCATCATTGCTGATACAGTGATAACTACAGATAACTACCTGATACAGGTTATGTACTGAAGTGCCTAAAAAAAGGTTACATTCCTCACCAATGGGACAATTCACATAAACCAACTAAGGAGCTTGTGGCTGCTAACAGAAAATGTGTCTCTGCAAAGGCCAGTGCAGCTAGGGAGCACACCAAGAGGTCAAGGCTCTCGGAACCAGATAATTAGCAATGCTCAGACTAACTGCAGGTCTCCACTGAGCTCCAGAAGATACTTACAGTAGGTAAAGGAGTGTTTTACTGCATTTCCCTTCTTCAATTTGTCTCAGCACATTGGTCAAAAAGGTCTGAATTACACACTCAGAAAATAAGCATCTCTTTTGCTTATATCCAAATACCCATTTTCCCTCCCTGCAAGACGACTGGGCTCATCCAACCTGCCTTTGCTGATACAGGACTCACAATCTCAGAGATCATGACCACCTCACATATACTTCCTTGAACCAGGGAACTCACAACATTCCCAAGATAGGAAAGATTTTTTAGAAAGATCTCAATGACAATTTTAATAAAATTTTTTTTTTTAAAGACAATTTTCTATACGACTGCTAATTTTCTTAATAGCATTAACATAATTTGGGCTATGTTCATCTATTCAGAGGAACAGAGCAATAGCTTAAACACATTTTTACTGATTGAGGCAACAATTGCATTAACAAAAACATGTCAGAAAGCATATTAAAAATAGCAGTGAAAAGTGAAGATAATATTTAAGAGGAATTTTGAGTGTCTTTTAGGAATTTCAGTACTCCTGCATGCCTGTTAAAAGCCAAAGGAGAAAAATAAAAAGTTTGTGTCTCACACAAAGGAATGTAAACAGTCATGAGATTAAAGAGGTTGACTCATCCAGTGAAACCATAAATGTACCTCTATACCACTAATGTTCACTTCACACCAAGAACAGTCCACGGCACGGGCATCGTGCAACAGCTCAGTCCACTCTCCAAAATACCAACTAAATATACATCAAAGACTTCTCCTTAAAGTTCTCAAAAAGAATAAAATTCCTAAGTGACAAAACTGAAGTGGATTATATGCTTTAACATTTTCATTATCCTAACTCTTGAGTGAGTATGTAACAGCCCCATCAGATCTACAAGCACAATGTACTTTTTTCAAGACGCAATGAAATAAACGAGCACCTAATGAAGTTGATCATATGTAGAAAGCACCTCTGCCAAGTGGATGGGCTTATTTTCAGGCTTCATTTTGTTCGCTTAACACATTTAATACAGACTAACAAAACATAATTTGGGTCACTGACCACAGCTGCTTCAGTCTGAGACATAAAATGGAAACAAATGCAGTAATTAAAAAAAAATTTTACAGTTTTGTTTGTCCTCACTGTTGAAAATTTATTAGAAAAAGCTGTTTCAACAGATTGGTTAGAGCTTAAAAAAAAGCTAAGCATCTTCTGTTACTTCAGAGTTGTTTGAGGGAATAAAGTCTTCTTGAAATTCTACTTTATCTGGATAGAGTTTAATGTAGGTATCCACCATTAAATCTAAATCATGTTTTATATCAAAGTTGATGTTCAGCAAGGCCAGTTTGCTTGACCTTTGCTGTGTCAAGGTGTTTTTCAGATATGCCTTTAAGCGCTTTCGTCCCATTTCATATTTTTCTTTCTCCACCTTCATCACTGGAAGTATACACAAGACTTTCAATAATGCATAAACATTAGGGAAAAACTTGATGTCAGGCAAGTGCAGTGCTTCATAAATAGTAGCTGGAAGTTCAATGTCTTTTCCTCTGTGCTTCCACTTGATCCTCCAACAATGAAGCTCAGCAGAAAGTGTGTCTGGATTAGGCAAGTCATTTTTGTATATGTCAGCATGATTCTCCTCAGATGTATTGAATTTGAGTTGCCCCATGACTGAGGGCACTAATGATAAACACTTAAGGGCTTTCAAGTGTTGTTCTGAAAATATATCTTTTAACTCTTGAATAATATGCTCCACTACGGGGATGCTAAGGACATCTTTGTAGTAATTTTCTGATGTTATGTCAGAGTCAAAGTTCCCCTGTTGTTCCCTGCGAAGCTTCCCTGGGAGTTTAATTTGTACGTCCAGTCTTGTAGCCAAATTTGTTGCTTCCTCAAACCAAAATTCATGGTAAACATCAATATTCTCCATCACTTCATTCAGAGAGTGCAACACTGCTGTTAAGCTGTTAGCTGCAAAGAACACATCTGATGTTCGGCCTTGGAGATTTTTTCCAAATGCTCTTGTAAAAGACAGAACATTTTTCAGAACTACAATAGTGACAATGAAGTCAAAATCTGTTAACGCCCTTGAAAGTACAAACGCTCGACCAACAGTGAAGTTGTTCCACCTGATGCAGGGGTCGCTGCTTACTGTGTCCAAGCACAGTACCAACGCTTGCATGAGGTCCACTAAAACCTCAAATACATCATGTCTGCCTGTCCACTGAGAATGGCAGATCTCCTTCAGCTCGTTACCCTTCTCCTTATTGTTCTGAAAAAGAACAGCAATTAAGTTGTCCAGTTCTACTAGCAATTGCGGAGACTGATTAAAAAGGCAGGAAACTTCTTCGATTATTCCCAGTGCGACAGAAACTCCAACAACGGGAATGGATTTTGCTAGCCAAGCATTTAAGGCACACGAGGAACACAACGTATACACAGCCTTGGGATACTTTTCCAACAGTCTTGTAGCCACCACTTTCATTTTAGAAGCAAACCCACTGGAGACAATGTAGGCTTGACCTCTACAGTACTCCATATTTAGACCCCACTTTTCAGTAATAATTGTGTGGAACTTAACAGCTAACATTTCAGGATCAGACTCATATGGTAAAAACCCTATGAATTCTTCTCTGAGATTATGAGAATCATCAACAAATCTCACCAACACTGGCAAATGTTCCTCTCCTGCTATGTCTACTACTTCATCAGTGACAATGGAAAAGAAGTGCGAGTCTCTTACTTCCCGCAGCATCTCCTCTCTCACACAGCTTTCACAGATCTCAAGCATTTGTTTCTGCTGAGTTTTTGAGCAATACTCAAGATTGACTGCAGTCATCTCAAATCGTTTCCTCAGAACTTCATCTCCAGCATTTATTCTATATTCCAGTAGAGCCTGAAAGTTATCTGAAGCAAAAATACCTTCTGGAAGCTCATCAACATTATGGCAATCCAAAGGAATATTTTGTTTACCCATTAAGATCAAAATTTCAAACAAAGTTTTAAGGTAGTCTTTGTTTTCTCTTTCTTCCAGTGTCAAGGGGGCAGCTTCTTCCTTCCGTTCTTCCCCTCCTTCCTCAGGGACAGTATTTTGTTCATTGCTTTCATTCAATTCTTGAGCTGCCTGTTCCCGTTCAAAAGCTTCTGCAACTACAAAATGTAAAATACTGTGTCAAGATAGCATGAATAAAAAAATCCCAAAACATTTGCTTTCCCTTACTATCCCCATCACCTTTAAGTTATTGAGGTATGTACCAGAGAAGAAACCTTTCAGCTTAAAAGTTAGTATTTCAGAGTTTAGTCTGGCTGCTTGAATCAAGCAGGAAATCAATTATCCTCTGATATATATAAATTTAAAGTTATACATCCTGTATTACCTTGTCAGCCTGAGAAAACAAAGTTTTTATGAAATCAATTATTTTGCTCACTTACTCTTTTGTTGCTTCAGCGTTCTTATTTCATCTTCACTCTTAAAAAAAACACACAACAAAAATAAAAAGACCACAACTTAAACTGATGATAATATCTAGAATGTGACCTTAAAATACTTAAAACACATCAGGATCAGATACAAATATTATACGAGACCATTTTAAGAGTGCTAATATTTAATAAAAAGTGCCAGAAGGTCCAAGAGGTGGAGGTTTCTTCACATACTTTATTGATGCCATGACACATACCTACTAATTACATGAGTTAACTGCTACTACTGCTAAGGTTCCTAAACTTAGCATAGTTTGTTCTCTATACTGTGAAATATTTAGAAACTGTCTCTGATATTCCCAGATATAATCAGGGTTTAGGAGCTGAATTCCTCATAATTGGCAGTATACTAAGAACTACAGAGGCACGAAGACACTTTTTCTACAAATAATGCCAAAGAGGTATCAGCAAGACACAAATCCATGAAAATACCTTGATCTTGGTTTTATCCATGGATGGTCTTCAGAACACTAAACTAAACTAAGCATGTCTGAACTGGAACAGACTACAACAGATAAATTTGAACTGAGAATCACAATCAATACATAGTAAGAAATTCAGGATACCATGTGTAAGCTGTATTCAGTTAGCAATGGAATGACAAGCAAAGGGAAGCTGTGCACTTCCTTTGCAAAACAGAATCAGCTCTGGATTAACACATTTCATTTTCTAGATAATTTCATTAGACTTCACTTAGTAAATAAGATCTACATCAGCATAATATTTGGGCATCTAACTTGCAATCCACAAAAATATACTAGGATAGGTAGTACAGAAACTGAAACTCTGAAGTGCTAAATATTATTTGACACTTTTATACTAAGATTTTTTGCTAAATTACTTGCCTTTACTGCTTTTGTAATATTAAACCAAAACAACTTACGTTAAAAACAAACAAACAAAAAACAATAAACAACTTACCAGCTCTTTTATCCTTTTTCTATGTCTGCTGTGGGGATTGTTGAGGTGACTTGTAAGGTCAAATATAGTTGGCACAGCATTATCCCGTAAAACCGTTCTGTAAGGGCTCTATAAGGAGAGATACCTAGATTAGGGACTCCTTTGGGAAGTTCTCACTGAGTGTACCCAGAAAACCCCCAGAATTTCAGATACTGTGCCTTTTTTTTCTTAAAGTACTTTCACTTTATGATGTTTGAAAGCAAACAGAAAGCAGCCATGCAATTCATATTTCATGGATATGAAGAGAACACTGAAAATGAGAAGAGATACTAAAGAAAATCTCAACCCAAACCACAAATACTTTTTCCTCCCTATTACCTTCATACCAAAGAACTCCAGATGCAGTAATTTTAATTTACTGTAATAGTGTGTTGTTGTGGTTTTGTTTGGTGTTTTTTGTGAATTTTGTTTTTGTAATTGTGGTTGTGTTTTTTGTTTGGTTTTTTTTTTAATAAACATTCTGGATAAAAAGATATTTATGTATCAGCAAGGAAAGATTTTGTTATATTGCTACTTGTTTTTTATCACTTATTTCACAATTCCAGAAACATTCACAGAAACATTTTCATTGTGAAAATGTTCAAATGATGCTTTATGTTGACAAAGCGCTACTGTGAAAGACCCTATTGAAGAAAAATGTATCTGTCAAATAAGCAGAAGGAAGAGAAGATTTTTAGATGGTTGTGTGAATGTTTCTAGCAGCTAAGCTGGCTAATTTCCAGTAAGGACCAAATTTTAACTGATCATGTTTATACCTGTCATTAGATTGAAATATATTTTAAACAAACTGTGTTTTTTAAAGCTTCTTTTCAGATTCAGAATATTCGCTTGTTTCTGGAATGCTGGCTAAATAAACACCCAGTCACATGCAATACCACCAGGAGTCTGACCTTCGTATTTTAATTATCCTTTCTAACTCAAGGACTGATTTTGCCTATGTAACAGGGTGAAATTCAGCCTAGAAATTAAAATTCGATACTAAAACCCAAGTCCACTGTTTCCTACTGTGACTGAAGCTGTTAAAATTAACATTACCTTCTTAACAAAAATAATTTAAAGCTACTGTTTCATTAACAGGAAACAGTGACATGATTTTAGCTGGATAAAATGTAACAGGAACCAAAAACTTGACAAGTGCAAAAATGTTTAACTCTCTTGGCTAAAGTAGAGTTCAATTTAACTAAATGACACCATGCACAAACTTCAGTAACAGCACATTAATGATTCTGAACAATTAGAGATAATGCAAACTTACATATCCACAGCTGATAAATATACATAATGTAACATCTAGTGGCACTAAACAAAACAAGCATTGCTTTGCATGAGGGAAGAACTACAACAAGGAGCAGGGCTCCACTAAACCAGCAGGAGCAGCTCTGCTTTACTCTTCCCCAACTGCTCATTTCCACCTCAACCTTTGTGCCGACATCGAGTCTGTGTGGTGCCCTGGACCATGACAACGACCTTAATAAAGGCTATGAGATTATTTTTGCCCAGGGACCAATCATCCAGGAGATCAAAAATTAAAACTCAACACTCTGATGAAAAATGACACAGTGAACAGATGTTTGGTTTTACTTACACTTCTACATATCATAGAAGTCTCAAAATGTTTAGCGCACAATCTGTAATGCTTGTTGAGTTGATCTGGAGTTTTATCTTCTAAATCTGCCCTTCGACAGTTCTCTACCCATCTCTGACATCTGCATGTAAGCAAAAGAATTAGGCAGTGTTAAGATTAAAAAGAATCCCACACGATTTCAAACCATACTCAAAATGGGAGTGTAGTGAGCCCTGCCTCTTACGTGAGGCCAAAGTAAATTCTGTTACACTTTCCATTGCAAAGCACCATGAAATTGTTTCAAAAACCTGCATTCCTCCTTTAGCTTCCCCCTTACCACCACTCCAGAAAATTCAGGAATCTTTTCCTGTAGTTTATATATTCTTGCCTTATTCCACAACACAACAGACTAACACGGTTGCCCATGTATCTTGGCCATTTAATTCTTAAGAAGTTAACCTTAAAAAGAACAGTTAAATATATATATTCTTGTAGACTAAAATCATAAAGTTTCTGAAAGCAGCTATTAAGAGTTATCTTCTTCACCTGACTCCAAAATACAGCATTTTTCTCATTTACTGTGGTCATTGGGGAGTTTAGTGTTTTGAGAAGGGAAATAATAAAAAGCAATCATTCTACAGCCAGTGCCCACACACCTGAAGTAAGAGTTCATTGGGTGCATGCTTTAAAATTTATTTCTGCTTTGAATTAGTTCTCTGAGATGTAACAAAGCTAGAGAAACTTCCCTACTAATAGGACTCCTTTTAGATATGCAAGTTACTATTTCCTCTGGTGAGTAAACCACTTGCAGTAATTGATGAAAATGCATTAGCCAACTTATATTCCCCCCAGTGGAGTCTATGCAATCACTTTCTTGCTTGGATTTTTGAGCAACAACAAACCTAGATCGATTCTCCACATAGTCCAGCAATGCTCATCTCCTATTTTATTTATGCAGTAATTACATAAGACCAATTATAATAAATATATAATTTAACAAGCCTCTAGCAGCGAACTACATTATAAAGAACTATGACAATATCATAATAATACTATAATAAAAAGGAGAAAGAATTTTCACTAAAGTCTCAGTGACTTCTTATGCTTCACAGTCCATCACTTTGCTACAGACTTTTCAACACCTACCCAGGGAAGTTAAATAAAGAATATACTATTTCCAGAGGGCAAAGTGGAAGAGATCCTTCCACAAACCACTCACTGCTGAAATTCAAGAAAGTGAAAAAAATTACTTAGTCCACTTAAAAGCAAAATGCTTTAAGTAGTCTTTTTCATTCCTAAATTAAAAAGATGGGACCCAACCCAAGAAACAGCTAGAAGTTGATAAGAAAGCAATTTTACTATTATTTTTGACTGCAAAAACAGAATTACCACTTATGGGAACAAGAAGGAAGATAATTATCTCTTATTCAACAATTTAGATAGGACAGCTGTCTTCCCAGATGTTTTGGTGGGCGGCCCAAATGAGGAATTCCACAGTAAAGGGCAACAGTGAAGACAGGAGGGAAATCTTGGATTCTGATCTTTGCATGCTTAACCATTTGTGCATCTTAATTAATCACCTCAACACGAGAACAGAAGAGTGTTTTCCATTTAACCAAACCATACAAATGCAGTCTTTTCACATGGGAGACTGTTCACATGTAAACGATACCGAACCTGGCTCTCTGAGGGGTTGTTAATTACTAGATAACTCATTAAAGGTGACTCCATCAGGCTGTCACAGAGGCTGATTAGCCTCCTCCTAGACAGTGGGGAGGGTCTCAGTCTAGAGGGGTATTAAGAGGAAGACCTGACCATAGCGGCCCTTTCTGCCCCTCTCAGCGAGTCAGGGAAGCCGAGGAAGACTGCCAGAAAGCACAGAGCTCCTCACATTAGTGACTTCTCTGAATAGCCTCCTGGCAACCACACAGGCACAAACTGGTGGCAGCGATGGTGCATCTACAACTGGCAAATAGTTGTCAAGGACAGACAAAAATCAGCATGCATCCCTTCACTGCCAATGTTGCTGCCCACCAGTGAACAGGTTACGTAGATACTAGTGATAGCTAGGGACCGGATCAGAATAAGGAGTGAGGGCAAAAGGTACCATGATCTTTTCAAAGGGGTCTTAGGAAATGAGTCTGTCTTTTGTGATGAAGTCAACACTCTCCAAACACACCATCCAAAAGCCACACTTGATGTGCAGAGCCCGTTTGCTAATCCTGCTCAGACATGGATGCTGAGCTTTTCACACCATTAGACAGCAGATCAGTAACCGGAGCTCTAGACATGCAGGAGACTCTGTTGGCAAAGGCTGGAGAGGTGGTGCTGTCAGGTAGCTACAGGGGTGGTGGAGGTTATGTGACTGGACTCAAATATGCAAACTCCGTCTGAGTCTGAAACCAACCCTTCTGTTTCACTATGAGTTTAGGTTCAAAAGGAATGCTCTCCAAGGAACAGAAGAGCAAAGGAAAAAGGAGGTCAGACACCTGAAATGACCCAACATAGATCTGCCTGTTGTTATCCCAGCAGCAATTAAGATGATCCGGGAATAAAATTACGTGTAAAATTTTCTCCAGTTATTTATTATTCAACAAATGCACAATTCTGCGCAGTATTTGGCAGAAATTAAAATCCATTTCAATGCAATACATGACATTACTGCTTAGTTATAATACAGTAACTTTTAAAAAAGTTTTCATTGGTCACAAACTACACTTTCAGAGATCTGGTCTCATAGAAGCTCAAATGGCACTTCAATGAGATATGGACAGAATGCAACCCATTTCTGTTACCTCAGTACTGGTTAATTGCAGTCGAATAGCATTTCTTTGCTGAAGAAGTATATTGCATCTCACCTTTAATCAAACCATGCATTAATCATTAAATGCTGTTGTTAGAATGTATGATAAATCTGGACATTTTAACACAACTTTAAATGAGAAAGATGTAATATAGTTTTCAGATATAGCTGACCCTTCTTTCGGTCAATGGAAAGGTTTAGGTGATCCTTCAGGGTCAATTTTAACCATTTGCTATAGTTCTGTTACAGGAACATTAATCATATCAGCCTGAACTACTTCAAGGGGATTCTCACAGTCATGCACTCAGAAAGCATGTTTGCTCACACACTGGAGAAATGTAAGCCAGGATATGCTTCCTAAAACAATGACTATGATCCTATTTGTTTTCAAAAGAATCAACCACAAATCTATATTGTTCCAACTCATTGTAGCTGGCATGCATTTTTTTTTTCCAAAAGGTCTTAATTTCTAAACATGCATAGACAGTGTTTAAAAGTAGTAGTTTAATTCCAAAATACAGTTAAAAAAAAATAATTATTTAAAATGTGAGCACTGGACAGTTTTTCTTCATGCAATAAACCATCACATATCAATCAATTTTGCATAACTTGACATAGCTTAGATTTTACAGCATGGACTCCTGACAAACTAAGACTGAAATTCAGAGAGTACTAAATCTCTCCAATTCCACACATAAACTGTAGTCATCCCTTTGACTGTGTAAGAACCTGCAACTATCACAAGACAGAGGATGGAAAGAGACACCAGAAGTGAATTGTACAGTAGGAAGTCAACTATTTGAATTTCAGTTTTCATTTAGAGCATAAACACACCTAATATGGATTGCACTACAAAACTTTGCATGTCTGGGCATCAGAAGGACATCCAGTTATTCCAGGTTTAACATGAAGCATTGTATTCACCCAGGACAGCTTGACAACATAGCTGAAAACACAGCTTTAGCAGCAGTTACTACCTATATGACGTTGGTTTTTTTTAAATCACTTATGGAGGGCTGTCTTCTTAAAACAACAACAACAACGTCTAGCATCCCCATCAGCTTTATTTGAAATTTTCCCAAAATCAGGCCAAGGAGCTCCAAGGAAGGAACTGAATATCAAGTGTAAACTGTCAAAAAAATTCAGCTTGAATTTCCTACTGCTAGGAGAGAAGTAACTGCTATTGCTCTAGCGCCTTTTCACCTTTCAAAATGTGATAAGCAAGTTAAGTCAAATGATTTTGCCAAATGTCATAAAATGATTTTGTCAAATGATTTTTAAGTCAAATGTGGCCTTCCAGCATCTTAAGGGGCTACAAAAAAGCCGGGGAGGGACTTTTTAGGATGTTGGGTAGTGAAAGGACTAGAAGGAATGGATCAAAACTAGAGGTGGATCGATTCAGATTAGTCATTAGGAAGAATTTCTTCACTATGAGGGTGGTGAGACACTGGCAGAGGTTGCTCAGAGAGGTGGTGGAAAATCCCATCCTTTTAAGTTTTTAAGGCCAGGCTGGATGGGGCTTTGAGCAACCTGCTCTAGTGGGAGATGTCCCTGTAATTGGCAGGGGTGTTGGAACTGGATGATCTTTAAGGTCCCTTCCAACCCTAACAATTCTATGATTCTATGATCTTAAGAGTGCTATGTTGATTTAAAGGTGAGCTTCTACATGGGGGTTTCTACATCTAAGTCCTTGATTTATCTTTCATGGTATTTTCCATAACCTCTAACACGATTCTTGCTCTACCAATTAAACATCCCTGATTTTCATCCACGGGGAACTTGAATATCTCTTCACTTCTGCTCTTCCTCAAAATGCTACACCATCAGCCATCATCTTTGCAATCCAGGGACAACTGCATACCACACTGGTGTCCTATTTGTCACACACAAACCTCATCGTCCAGCATTACTTCACCTCAACACACACAATACACGTAACAGACTTCCACCTCCTGAACCAGTGCTGGCCCAACACAAGCTCCCCATGATGCATGGGTTACCCTGCCTCACTGCATTGCTCCTGCAACCCTCCAGCAGCCTCACACCTCTGACAGACATACAGCCCATCACTGCCCTACATCCCTAGCATCCCTGACAGCCAGGCAGCTCCTCATAGTAAAGAAGCCCCCTAGCCAACCCCCAATTCAGACATTCTTTCAGCCCCCCATCACTTCTCTCACAGTCAGAAAGCCCTTCACATCCTCAGATCCACTCAGAGACAGGCAATCCCTTAGCACACCATTCGCATCACAGCCAGGCAGCCTTTCACAACCTCAGCCCTCCAACTCCTTTCAAAACCAGGCAGCCCCTCATGTACTTCTGAGTCAGGCAGCCCCTACTCCCTCAGCCCTCCAACTCCTCTCACAGCCAGGCAGCCCCCAAGGTCCCCGACAGGCAGGCAGCTCCTCACAACCTCCCACTCCCCTCACAGCTACGAAGCCCCTCAACCCTTCACACCCTTCTACTCCTCTCACAGACAGGCAGCCCCTCACACCCTTCTGCTGCCCTCACGGCCAAGCATCTCCTCACACCCTCCCGCTCCCCTCATGGCTAGGCTTCCCACAGTCCCCTCAGATCCCTCACGGCCTAGCCGCCCCTCACTCACCACCCACGGCGCGTCTTCGTCGTCGGTCACCGTCACTCCCCCGAGCCCCCCGCGGTTGAGTGGGGTGTGTGCGAAAGCAGCAGCCGCACCGGCGCATGCGCAGCTGCCCGCCCGCCTCCCCGCCGCGGGCCGAAGGGTCCCGCGGAGCCCCGCCCCCC
>JANHGL010021025.1:7343-44025 GCA_024611195.1 Ceyx melanurus
GATGTGCTCTAGGGGCTGTTCTGTCAATAGACCTTGTCTATATTCTTGACCACATTTAGAGTAAATAAATAAGCAAATAAACAAACAAACAAACAAACAAACAAATAAATAAAGTGGAAATGGAAATCAGTCCAAAAACTGAAGCAATGCCTGTTGCTGCTGACCAGCACACTGCCACTCACTCAATGTCCACGCAGACTAGTTGCATGCAGGTCTGAAGCTCATTCATGTTTCTCTGATGGATAAATGAGTTCTGAGCATCTTCAGAGAAATTCTGGATAGTGTAGTGTTTTAGACATCACCTTCCCCCACTTGGGTACTACTTCAGAGAGTAGGGATCTCATAATTTGCATTTTTAGACTGATTCATTCTAATTGTTTAATTTTAATGGTTCATTTACATATGCACAGTTATTTGTGATGCAGATTTACCCCGAGTGATGATGCGAAATAGCAGGGTAATGACAGGTTTAATGGAAATAAATCTTGGATACATTGACAGCCACTGAAGCATTAACATTTCAACAATATTAATTAGCTATATATAGACAGAATTTGATTAAAAATTACTAGAGGCTTCTTACAAGGCTGAACATCAAAATACTCATGCCAGGTTAAAAAGTTACTGTCCCAGTTTTGTTTTTTCACACACTCTTCTATATTATATTGGGTAATGTTCACAAGGATCCTAAATAGCTACTGTACATACAATGATATGATGTAAAAGAAATGTGAGTGTAACACCAACTTAAGAATATTATTATCTTCCTTTCACAGCAAATTTTCAATTTTAAAGTTGCAAATGCATCAACCACAGCAGAGCAAGGCCTAAGGTTATGCTCTTGGTAGTGGGAGGTAGTTCTATACTCTTGTTAAGTACAGGCATAAAGGCTCAAAATGTCACTTCATCCTGAGTAATAAATGTACATAATAAACCACAAAATATCTGTAAGCATTGACCTAGCTCTATTTTATCCTTTGCTCAAAGCACTCTTGAGATTTAGACTAGAAGTATTGACAGAGATGAGGATCTCACCTCTGTTGAATCCCCTAATTCCTTACTATACTGTACATCTCTCTACAGTTGACTCAACATCTTCATTCTTCAGTTAGAAAGTATCTCACCCTCCAAAAGAATTCCTGTGTCCATGTCCATGGGTTCTCTGTGTCTTTCTGTGCTTTTTTCTGCATCTCTCAAGAGTACCTGCAAAGTACCACAGGTACTTTGACTCAACATAAACAATGGATCTCTTTGCTGTGTGTCCAGTCTCAAGTCGCAGTAAACAAATTAGATCAAACTGGTTTCACCCATGTGTAATCAACCTATTTTTCTAAGATGTTCTCAGCCAAACAATACCTCTAAAGTTTATGTAGTTTTCATTGCCACATATCAGAAAGCAAATGGCACAGCAGCTGAGCAGAGAAGCATTGATGCCTCACAGCCACGAGGCATTCACTGATACAGTAATTTTATTGGGTAGCTGAAAGATGTCCATCAACTGGTCCTCCAAATCACCATGCAGGTCAGTTATCTTAGACAGAAAGGGGCTTTGTTGTCTTGTCTCTGTAAACAGAACCACATAGAGACACCCAGAGCTGTTCTACTAGAAGCTAGGACAAATAACAAAACATTCTTCTTCCACACAGTCTTCCCAGTTTTGCTTCTTTCTAAAAAAGAAGGAAATATAGAATATTTGAGGCATCATTCTGTTTTTGTGCCCTGGATTGCATTATGAGGGTTTCCAAAAATACAGGAGAATTCAGAAATGTCACTGTGTGGCAGCACATTACATTTTCTGGATATTTTTATTTTAGGGTCTAATTTCTCTGGGATTATCAGTGTTCATGTCAATAAGAGAAAATTCTTTTCGGGAAAATCAAATCTCCACAGGAGTTTATTGTCTGCATACATTTAGCTTATATATTATTTCTGTAGGGTCAGGCTAGAGATAACAATTGGTTTTATTAGTCTCATACTATTTTTTTCTTCTGTCATTCACTGTTATCTGCTTAAATGTTCTTATTTGAAATACAAATTACTCTGCTGAAGTAATATCAAGTATTTGATCTTCCTTTTTGAGTAAGTCTTTGATTATTCTGGAAGAAAAAGAAGGAAAGCAGCAGTTTCAAAAGGATTTAAAATAGAAAATAAGAGCCAGCCTTTCCACTTGAACTGTGCTCTTCCTTGCTATGGTAGATTTAAGAGTCATGCTCTGTGTTATTTCAATAGGCTCCTTTTCTAATTGAAATATATGCAGGAATGTTGGTAAGACCATACATCCTCCAATCATTTTAATATCAGCATCAGATAATCGTAGTGTAAATTGTATGGGGTACACTTTCAAAGAGTCAGGGATCCGTTCTTCTGTGGCTTTTGTAGTTGCTACCACTGATTCTTGTTCTACCACTGATATAGCGGCTCTAAACTGAGGCAGATTATTTTGATTGCCAAACACAACAAACCACACAGAAAACACAGCTGGAGTGTTCCCTCTCCACTATTGTAACTAGGATTGCTTTAGCCAGGCACATGAGAACCTTTACCACATTAGAAACATTTAATTTTAAAAATAATATTACATTAAGGGAAACAGTCTTAAATAACAGACTATTAACTTTCCAATTCATGATAGGCTGACTTTTCAGTCCAGACAGGAATCAGGTATGCTTTGGTTATCAGCACAAGCTAATGCTGTCTGTCTGCTCAGAAAATTGCTCTAAGTACTTAAAAAGATACATTGGAATGCTATACTATTGGCAAAATAAGTCAGCCATGTACAAGGAAGCTGAGTTGCTGGAAAAACCTAACTAAAAAAATGTTTTAAGGTAACTTTAAAAGTCCATTAAAAAATAAACTTCTTTTTTTTTATTATTAATAGCTTTTAATATTTGGCATGTATATAGAAAGGCCTGAGTGGGATATTCAGGAAAGGTTTATTTACTTGGGTTTGACTTTTACTTTTTTAAATTATTATTACTATGTTCAAATATCAAACCAAGTTTTCCTGGTTTTTGCTGGAGAGCTTTTAAGAGACCGATGAATATCTACTCTGAGCTTAAAAACTTCAGAAGCAGCAACGAATAGGTCTGTAATTAGATGCATCTAATATCTTAACCTTAACATGGACACTGGTAAAGAGGTTTGTACTTATTAACAGGGATGATCTGAGAGAGCAATGACATAAAGCACTGATTACTCAAGATAGTGAGACAAATTATTTTGATGGTATTTGAGATTGTTCTTCCAAAACAGAATTAAGAGCAGAAGGCTTCCACTTTCTTCTCAACTTGAAAACTTAACAGAGTGCAGCCACATCTGTCTAAGCATCCTTGTTTTATTTCCAAGCTTAGCATAAACCACAAATCATGGGATACAGGGAAACCCAACAACTTGTTCCCTACCATAATAATGACTTCACTTTTTAAGGACCTACACAAACATGATGGTATCAACAATAGTCATAGTAATAAGCTTCAGTGTCCCAATAACTTTACAAAAGTATTTTCCTTTTCTTTAAACTAGAAATGTACCTCCTGAGCAACATGACCTAGGGATCCTGCTTTGGCAAGATGGTTGGACTCAATCATCTTTAGAGGTCCCTTCCAACCCCTAACGTTCTATGATTCTATGCAGTGGTAACCCAGTAGCCACTGGCAAGGACAGAGAGCCTATGGAAAGAGAAGAGTGACTGGATGCAGTTCCTGCAGGATGAGATGTTCATCATTTGGCTTTCAGCACCTAGTTAGCTTTTGCTTTGTCTGTCATTAGTACAAGGAAGCAAATGCCCTTCTGTAGCCCATGGAGGGTAATGTGGTTGTGCTTCATCAGCTGGAGCCAGGAGCCCACTGCTGGAGGGTCAGACATCCAAGCAACACCTGCCCTGTGGCCAGCTAGACCTCCAAGCACTCAGGTTCCCTTTGCACTCCCTCATGGTATCTTCAGGCACTCACCCATGAAGAAAAATAAGCTGTACTCGCCCAGACAAAGGAAGAGGGCTATTGCCTCTTAATGTGTTTTAGTAAATCTAAACTCACAGGGTGGATGCTTTGTGTGTTTGTGGTGCATATCTACTCCAACTAACATCTGAGAATCAGGTGGACACTGGGTGTATGTTACTTATCTTTTTCTTCTTGTCAGTGCTACTGGCAAATGGTTATTTCTTCTTTTCCTAAAGTAAATTAAAAATAAAGTGGCTTCTTCCCACCCTGCCCTTTCATGGCATTATGGCCTGGTTTAGAAAAATGATTAGCCCTTCGATGAGTGACTTGCAGTTACTGCAACAAGATGATAGACAACGAATGCGGCAATAGCTGCTAAATTACAGGAAAATAATAACTTCTTGCCAGAAAGACCAGCATAGTTTGAACTATGCTAGTCCATAGTTGAAAAGAATATAATAAATCTTTGCATTTTAGCCTTTGGAACATTAACATAAATAACTTCCAAATGCTCTACACTTGCATGGCTTATGTCACTGGAGTTGCCAGACACAAATCTTCCTTTCTCAGGGGAAGGAAAATAAACAGCTGGAAAAATCTGCTTGTTCTTCTGGAAAAAAAAGGTCAGGTGGGAGAAATGTGTATACATCTTGGAGGAAGATGGGAGACTCCAATGATCTTTTATTTCCTGTGCAGGTGGCTAAGAGAACATCCTGCTCTAGGGGAACAGGTAGAGCCCAACAAGAGATCAGAGCTTCTCTTCACTGAATAAACTAAACAACTCCTACAATTTTTAGACAGTTTCTTTTGGCTTCTTTGTCTCTCTTGTGTGTCTGTACATTTCAGTGTTTAACATCCACGAAGAGGGGCAGAAATAGAAGATGCTCAGAACATCTCTTATTAGGCTTTCAAACATAGTTGAAAAAAAACAGTGAAGGTCTGGGGCAGCTAGTCCTCTTTTCTAGTAGTCAGTAGTGTCATGGGATGGGAGAACATTGGATGATTTCTAAATGACATTATGAGTCCTGATTTTTATGAGGTACTACAATAACAACTACTGCTAGTAAAGTGGAATTGTTTGAGCAAACATTGGAAAAAGAGGAAAGAAGCACAGTTTTTAAGTCAGCCTACTAACTTCTGGTAATTTTCATGCCAATTCTTACTTCCTGCAAGACACAATGTGGGTAGTGTTAACATTTGGCATAAGCTGTAACTTTACTTCTGACATGCAATGGAAAGTCTCTTTTACTTTTAGATGTTATGTCTAATGTTGTAAGAGGAAGATTGTATGATAGAAAAATCAATTTTGCCTTCATGATAATGCTGAGAGCAATCTGAAAAAGCATAAAATTACTACTGCAGTAAAAATCTAAATATCTTGTTGAACAGCAAAGAGAGGTAATAGAGATGAGCTTCTAGCCCACAAAGCTTTAGAGTCAACAAGTATCAAACACAAGAGGAATAGATCAATTACAAGGAAGTTGAATAGCATTTTGTGTCCATTTGCATCAATAAAAATCCCTTATTTTTTCTTGAAGTCCAAAGCACTGCATAAAATCTGCACTAAGCTAAGCATGATTTTTGTATATGACAAGAACAACACAGGGGAACATGTGAACCAAGTGACCAGCAAAGACATTGCTTGATACGATTTTGCATTTCTTGTAAGACAACAGTGAAATTATTTGTTTGGAATTCCTGCTAATTCTTCAGTAGATAGTTTCCATTATTACCTTAAATTTTTTATTCTCTGGAGAGAAGAAATTAAAACTGTTACATATCCTCAAAATATCTCTTAGTAAATGATGAGATCCAATCCAAGGCTCAGATATTAACAGCTTGGACTTTGGGGTGCTTCACCATGAATTCCAGCTTTCTGAATGAAATCACGTGATCCTGCATTCCTAACTTTAACAGATATTGGATCTGAAATTAGTGTCGGATCCAATAAAAGATTCTTTCAACTAAAACCAAAACGCAAATCTTGGAAACTTTCCTGTTTTGTCTTTTAATTTCTCAGATCTCTGGAGTTGTGCCTTAAAGCCCATTCAGTGGTGCCATTTCAGTGTGTTTACAGAGCAGAGACTACCCCTAAATCTGTTTGAGACATAGAAATCTGGTGTGCCTCTCTCTGCTCAGTATGAAGGGGAGCAATTCACCATGTGAATTTTAGAGCCCATATAACAAAATTAGATTCATTTCAGGATAGCAAGGAAAATGCTCAAGTGTTTTCTGAAATAGTGGCAGTGATTATTCTAATAATTAGTGACTGCCTCTGCTCCTGGGAAAAGTACAGCATTCAAGAAGAAACCTCCTGTGACCACAAGATGGGAACATCCACCTCTAAGTGAATAATCCTTCCAGTCACAAACCACTTCTGGATTTTACATTTAGCAGCTTGGGATGGACAGAATGGTATAAACTGTAAAGGCATCATGATTTATGTTTTTTGCTTTTACACATCATGACTGCAGAGAAATTTTTCACTCTTCAATATCACATACCTACTTCTAATTCAGGGCTAGAAAGAACTAATTCTGAAGAAAGGTGAAAAATGCAAATTTGAAAATGGTTCCCACTCACTCTTTAACTTAGCAATAATGCAGATTAACTGTGCAATCAAATCCTATAATTTGGGAAAAAATATTTAATAAAGTATGGTAAAAAGTACCAGATTTCTGTCCTATTCTGTCCTTCACAGACTATTTTGACAAAGCTATCACTCATCTCAGGCTCACTCATAACCTACATACACCAGTTTATATTGGTCTGAGTCCATTCAGTTTGCCTACCCCTTGAAGGTAATTAAGTCCTCATTAGTTCTTTCATGGGAAATACAAATGTATTATGTAGGTTGGGGCTATAAACAAGCTCAAAATGGAGGGGTAAATAAATACACCATCACCTTTTAAATGTAGTAAGGACTGCACTGCTGCTTCAAGAGGAGACTAATTTGCTGAAGCATTTATTAAAGAAATGTCAACTTGCAGTGGCCCAGTTCTCCTCCCTTACACTTTCAGTCCTAGCCACTGCTGTTGGAAACAGGCTGTAGAGGAACTTTTGGGTAGTTATTGCACTCTCTCTCAAATCTCCTTACTTTCCATCTTTTTGTTATCAGTCCCTATGATCCTCTCTACTCCTTAAGGACCATGAGCACCTAACAAATTCCTACCTCCCCTTTGGGATAAGAAAGATAATTAGTTCTGTAGAGCATCTGTAGAGTCACAACAGTTGAACTGCTACTCCTTTTGTATTCTCCATAGCAGCACAGAAGATTAGCTGTCAATATTTTTCTTTCAAGCAGGTTTGGTGGTTTGTCTCTCTCTCTTCTTTAGCACTTGGTGTTCAAAGGATATCCCAGAAGCTGAGCTATCCCTTACCTACTTCATATAAATGTACTCACCCCTTAGTCTGTGCTATTCACCACACAATTCAGTAGTTTACTGAGTTTTTTAAAATGAAAAAAAAAGCTTTCTATCAAAACAACTTTGCCCATTCAGATTACCCTGAAATCTTAATCAAACCACAACTAGGAGAATATAAGATAATATTAAAAACTGAAAACACAAAGGAGAACTCAGGAAATCAGATTGCCTTAAAGGTGACTCCCACCACCAGGAAGAGAGAACAAACTCCAAAACTGATCAACCCATGCCAAGAATATTATGCAAGTAACAACTTTTTGTTTAAAACTGAGAGCTGAAGTTGGCACAGCACCTCAACTGCTGTAAATGTCACTTGTCTGTGAAAGACAGAGGCAGCCACTTCGGCCATTAGTACCCAAACCATTTAAGGCTTTATAGATCAAATATGGCTTAATTAGGAGTTTGGGTCTGGCAGGCAGTGAAGATCATGCAGTCCAGGTGGAATGTACTTTCAGCCTGGGAAATTCCCCTTCCTAAACAGGCAGCTATGTCCTGCTCCATTTGAGACTGTACCAATGTCTATAAACATCTAAAGGGTGGGTGCAAGGAGGATGAAAAGAGCTGAACTCTTTTCAGTGGTGGCCAGTTACAAGTCAGGGGTGGGTGAGAGGAGGATGGAACCAAACTCTTTTCAGTGGTGGCCAGTGACAGGTCAGGGGGCAATGGGCACAAGCTGGAACACAGGAGGTTCCATTCAAATATGAGGAAAAATGTATTTACTCTGAGGGTGACAGAGCCTGTAACAGGCTGCCCAGGGAGGCTGTGGAGTGTCCTCTAGAGACTTTCAAACCCTGGATGTGATCCTGGATAATATGCTCTGGGCAATCCTGATTTGGTGGAGGGGGGGTGGACTAGATGATCTCTAGAGGTCCCTTCCAACTCCAACAATTTTGTGATTCTCTGATTCTGTAACCTCCGAACAGATTTCAGGTGCAACATACACTACAGGCCTTGCATTAAGAAAGAAGCTGATGACTCCACTAAAGCACAGAATAAATCATCCCAGGCAATAATGAACATTCATATAAGTAATCGAAGGCATTTGTGTCCTCATTGCTTGTGTGTGCATCCAGAAAATGCTGAAAACATAACAAGACCTTGGGTGCAAACAACAGTTGTCCCTAATTCAGACAAGCTGATGCATATTTGCAGTCCCTTCTAGTTGCTTC
Organism: Ceyx melanurus; assembly: GCA_024611195.1. NCBI lineage: Eukaryota > Metazoa > Chordata > Aves > Coraciiformes > Alcedinidae > Ceyx > Ceyx melanurus. The sequence continues at coordinate 15,876 of JANHGL010021025.1, forward strand.
TCCCCATCTGTAATTATTGTTTGACATTTGCCTGAGCCAGGGTAGCTAGCTCTTGTTTGTATCCCAGTACATCACAGCTGTAGGATAACTAAATCAACTGCATCAGGGAAGAACCAGCTATAAAAAAACTGACCCCATGTGTCTTGCTGTTAACAGTGCCCATAGTCCCATGGACAAGTAGAGGGTTCGTGTCTCATCACAGTGAAGGAAGGAGCAAAAGCACATAACAGTGATGCCTGGATAGCCTGTGTGACCATGCATGATGTGCATGACTGAAGTCTACTAGCGATGCAAACCTTTGTCTTTCTTCAAGGAGGAGGTGTTACTCCTGAAGATTAATTGGCTTATCTTGTTAATATACTTGGCTCCCTCCATCCCCTACAGAGAGCTTCTTGATTTGAACCTGTTGGTTAAATCCCAATCACTAATCCCATGTGAAGTCTTCAAACTCAGGATTTTCTCCTCTCATCTTTATCACTATGTCTGGTCAAAGACAGGTCAGTGGATGGCTAATGTAAAAATGAGCTGCTGCCATTATCCAGCACTGCAAAATCTATAGTCCAGTTTCTTCCTATTGTGTTGACTTATCTGACTGAAAGTCGAAATAAAATGGAGGTACAATGGGATAAACCAGACCTGATTAAAACTTTCTGTCAGGATTGAGTCAAGTGTAGCTCAATCTGACATGAGCTTATTTCATGCATTTTCATGACAGGACAGCTGGACTCCAGACAGCAACATGACTGAACGCTTTGACTGTCACCACTGCAAAGAGTCCCTGTTTGGTAAGAAGTACATTCTGAAGGAGGACAGCCCCTACTGCGTGAAATGCTATGAAAACCTGTATTCCAACACCTGCGAGGAATGCAAAAAACCTATTGGTGCTGACTGCAAGGTATGCCAGATTTGTGTCTTGGTAACAGAAATTTTGACAGAGTAGCCTGGATACATAGCTCTGAGACAAGGTGTTATCACCTGGAAAGATCCAGTCTAAGAGCTTCCTAAGGGTTTCTGTTGATTTGAGATCATGCTTTCTGGATCCCTGTATCTGCTTTTCACCACCTCACTTGGCAAACTCAGCTTTACAGTCATGTTAATAAAAATGGAAGAGCATCTCGTTCTTGCCATAAGGCATAGGATGATCTAATTTCAGAAAGCATATCTAACTAATTAGTAGAGTCTAACTGTCCTTGGGGCCAGCTGGGATCTGGAAAGGTAGCAGAAGCTGATTTTTATTACCTTTGGGTCAGAGGGAGCTAAGCAACTACTGGTATTACAGTGACCACAATTCAGTTATCTTCAAGAGACAAGACACACTCAAAAAAAGCTGCCAACTCATGGACCACAAAAATCTGGCAAATGCTGACCCAAGTAATACATCAGTTAGAACAGAGTTAGAATAATAAGCCTTTTAAATACAGAATGATGATAGTGGAGTCTAATTAAAGGTTGGAATGGACAGAGCAGAGGCCTTGCTTGCTTGAGCTATGCAGTGCTGCACCACATGGAAACACCTACCTCACACAAATAAGGTGTAACCACGTGCATTTCATTTAAATTAACCCAAACAGCTAGAGTTCATGCCAGTTTCACTCTGACTGAATGAAGACAGATTGTATTGCAGCCATTCAGTGAAGCGTCTGCTTGACTGCTACAAAGAGGCTTTATTCAGAATCCATTCACCTTGCACAAAATTGACCTGTTCAAGGTTGGCCAAGAATTTCACTGGCAGAGTTGAAATTGCACTAGAGCAGCAACTTGTATTGTGTGACCTTGGGATTCTTGACTGGTACAAGAAGGTGTGAAGTTTGATTTCCTGTGCTGCTGATACATGCCTCCAGAAGGACCAATTATTTCCTGTTACTTATACTACCACTCTACAGTGAGTTCAAAGATATAAAAATATATGCTTATTCAGACTGGGAAACATACATGTCTCCTATTTTCCAAATTGATCTATCCCACCTTACTGGCAAATCAGTAGGAGAGCCTCTTTCTAAAGCATTAGAAAGGTGAGAATGTTTCACTGTCATGACAGGCAACTGGCAATAATCTGTAAGAGGGTATATATACTTTCATTCAGCTCATAAATATTCAGATTAGAGAAGACTACAGCTGACATGACCTGAAAAAGCAAAGTATTTCTACCCTATTCCAGAATTCTACCCTAGTTCAGAATGTGCTTTTGTTTTAAGGTCTTTTTCTAATTCCTTGAGAAGATATTTCCATGTGTTGATATTCAAGAATTTTAAAACTTGGATCAGTTTCAAGAAATCTCAAAGTATTTGGGAATTAATCAGGCTGAACTTTTCAACCCAGATTTATGGATTTAGGGAGTGTGGGTGTTATTTGATATACTGCCCTTTTGTACTTTTAAGCAAGACACATTCTAATTGCAGATAGAAAAAAAGCTCCCCCCATTGTTTGCAATATAAGTGTATTTTTAATATGTGAAGGACCAGCACTATACATGGAAAGCACAACTATAAGATAGTAAATAAAAATTTCTTAAAGAGTTCTGAAGTGCACCTGAAATAAACATACCTTTTTTTGTTTCTGTGACTGCTGTTTGTGCCCCTCCATGCTTTATGCTGCAGCTTTTAAACATGCTAATTAATTTTAACTTAATTCCGATAGATGGATGAAAGTTGCAAACTGAAATTCCTACAAGTTTTCTGGAAAAAAAAAAAAAAAAGAAAGAAAAAGTGGTTTGGTATAAAAGAGATACTATTAATATTTAGAAAGAGAAACTAGAGTAGGTTTTCAGCGACAGCAATAGGTACTAGAGAACACATTTGAGAGAGCCCTTGTAAGTGCCTCAGCCACAAGGTTTCAGTCCAAGCCTGTGCTCTGTTTGAGCATAATTCATCCATGAAATACAAAGCCACAAGAAAATCATGCTTCTGATCCTCATTAAACTATAGATATACATACGTATATAAGCACATAGGAAATATACACAAGACATACATGGATGTATTTTTATACATACCTTTTTACAGTCTGAATTTGCGTTTTCCCCTGAATGAAGAAAATAGAAGGTACTGGTTTCAGGAATAAACCCAGTCTGTTTACTGCATGTACAAAATGGACTCCGTATTCATATCTATGTTCTGACATAGCCTTTATATAGCACTAAAATTTAGAACTAAAACCTACAAGAGTGACAATGTTATCAGATAGGATCACATCCAGGCCTCCACATATAGCGGAGGCACTCACCCTCATATACATATTACAGCCTGAAAAGATTAATGTGGCTCTTACCTCTGAACTTTCTTTGCAAGTCCCTTCTCATCCAGTCCTGTTTTGCTACACTGAGAAGAACTGAACTGAGAACCCTTGTTTTCACCTAGTGTTTAGCTAAGGCACAAAAAGACCACAGAGACAACCATCCTGAAAAGAAAATTTCACTGAATTCAAATCAGGAGAGAATTTGCTTTCAATGGTAATTTATGGGTAACTGTGAATGTAACTAATTTTTTCTTTATTTTAAATGTGGGGGTTTTTCCCCCCACCAGAAAACCCTTGAATAACACCATATGTCTGAATGACACCTTTGGACTCAGGCCATTTTGTCAGTTGTAAGCAGTTCTAGCTGATGTTTATGAAACTTTCACAGACAGATGAAAGGCTTCACATACTGAGTGGTAGGAGGCACTGGCAGGCAGCAGCAAAACATGATGCCATTTCTCTCGCAGCTATTGCACATTATCCATATGCCAACAGGTTCTAGGAGAAATTTACTCATTCTAAAAGGAATTGGCATTTTGTTGCCTGCATCCTTGGTGAACAGTCATCACATCTACAGTTTCACACTTCTTTCTGGTAATCTATCCATTATGTTCTCATTTGCTTAACTGCTGAAGCGTGACTTTTGGTTGGTTTTGGCTTTTTTAATATTTTCCTTGCAGACCCTATGGCACAGAAACCATCATAAATACAGGAAATACCTGCAGTAATCCAGTGTTTAATGCAGTCCACAAGTTGTCCTTGGCAGGCAGGAGGGGGTGAAAACTCTTTCTGTAAAATGTGAGAATGAAATCAAAAGTGGATTGTGAGATAAAGCTACTGTGTCAGCATGCAGGCTAAAAATGAATGAAAAGGGTCAGTCTTGTGTAAAAACTAAACAAAAAAATAAGGTCTCTAGTAATGTGGATCAGAAAATATTTATTTTTCTAATTTTTAATGTTTAAACTCCGTGTCCTGAATTGCAACACTTTTTCAGTGCCTTGCTCGATATCAGATTAGATGTGAAGAGGAATGGTAAAAAAAAGCAGACACCTTTTTGTCTCCTCATATCCATAGAGCTTGGGTTCTCCACAATATCACTTGTTTTTATCTTTTCTAAATGGGCTCTTGATAGGTGTGTGTGTTAGTCTAACACACATAAGCATTTCGCTGAAGGGTGTGCATGGCTAAAAAGTTGTATGGTGTTTTGTTGGAGCACCCCATTTTCTCTGCTCAGCCTGCTAAAAAGAGAAAAAAGAAGTTTGATGTGGTCTTAATTAATGAACAAATATCTACAGTTACTCTTCTGGTAATAAGATCTTTAAAAAGCCAGTTCAGAAGAAAAGGTAATACATAATGGCTTAAGACTTCTTAGTCTTATAAAACTAGAGTAGAAGAAAATATAGTTGCAGGATATGAGCTGTCTATGCTTAACCCAGTGACATGGTAACTCTTGAGGCTTTTCTAGTAAAAAAACCCAAACAACAAAAACAAACAAAGCAGAAAACAAAACAATCAAAACAAAACCAAAACAAACAAAAAAACCCAAACACACCCACAAAAAAACCCCAACGCCAATACACCACAATAACAAAATCCAACTTTTCTAGTTTTTTTTTAAAAATCACATGCAGTCCCATTCTAGGGACTAAATAAACCATGCTGGTTCAACACTACACAGAACTATGGAGAAGTGATAAGACATAATCTTATCAATGTTAAAAATGCTTATCTTGGCAAAGTTTTCTTTGGGGATGACATAATGAAAGTAAGTGAAAATAAAATTGCTTGAAAAAGCACATAATGGGTTTTCAAAACCATAAATTTCAAACCTATTTTGCATGGGATGACTCTAAAAAATTTTGGATACAAATAGGATCTGCATTAAGCTTTGCTTGCACCATGTTCTTACAATCATCTGAGTGTGTATAAAGGACTTCCCCTTAGCCCACTTTTTGAAATCTGTTTGAGCAACATCCATCATTCATTTCATTGTCCCAAAGAATGCTGAGCTGAAATTTCCCCGATCAGGCTGAGAAAAGCACCCATTTAAATTTGAGTAGTTTCAGGGATGTCTAATTTGGTTATTTTTTTATCTTCAGATGAAACCAGATGGGAGAATGATTGTTTTCCATATTCAGAAGGAATCTAACTGAATGAAATGTTAAATATTTCTCACTGCAAATTCTGCTGCAGTATTGATCTCAGGTCTGCAAAGACAGGCATTGCCCTCTTCCCTTTCTCTTGTCATTAGTAGAACATCTGGAACCAGTCAGGTGCTCTCTGCACTCCAGCTGCAAACCACTCATACAGGACTGACCTTGAGCATCTATGTGCACACATCTCTACATATGTAAGAACTTCTTTTCTATAGTAATTCTTCAGTCTCCTGTCCCTGCTTTATCTAACAAGTCTCTTCTCAGTCCTTAAGTGTGCTTTACCTAACAAGAACACGTGGCTGTCCATTTTCATAGAGATGTGCAGATTTATGGCAGAAAGAGCAATTCTTTGTAATTCTTTTAGGCAATATAGGAGGTTGCATTAAAAGCTACAGATAAAGTATGCAGTGCCAGTGACTCCTCTCCCTCAAGCTGCATAAAGTAGCTGAGAAGTCATGCTCGTCAATATTTTAAGGATACACTCCAGTTCTGAGTCCACAATAGTACTTGTCTTTATTAGTTCTTCCTAGAAATCAATGCAATAAACAGGAATTTGTTGTATATCACTTGTAGTTTCTGCAGGAACAGATTTATTGGGGTTACAATCAGCTAGTGTAGCCTAGAGCTCATGAGTTCTCAGCTTAATTGAGGACCAGGCTTACAGTCAGACAAGCTTGAAATCAGTTTTGCACATGCAGCTTCTCCAGTGTAGAATATGTTCCAGATCTATACAGCAGCAGTTTACGTACCAGCCAAAGGCTCCAGTTAGATATGCAATACCTTGAAGCAGAGAAAGCTTGATTTCTGGTGAATTTATTACACTGACCTAGGACCAATCATGAAGCCGAAATGGTGTCATCAGGATTTGCCTCTGGTGTGACAGACTTAGAGAGAGAAAGAAATATCCATTTCATCAGTCTAATACTCTGCTGCAGGCATGACAAAGACAGACATCTTAGACCCTCTACATTGAAGAAAACATGTTACAATCAACCAAGGTAGCTAAAGGTTATTCAAGTCAGTCTGCATCTCAGGTACTTCGGGTTATATCTTCGGGTTATATCTTCAGTTGGTGGACAAACCATTTCATCGCTCTGCCGTGATGAAATATCTGCTACTTACACCTACCTACCTAGTGCTTGTACAACCTGCCATTGTAACTGACTCAAGGATCAAACCTTTCACCATTACACTTACTCCTTGTCTTCATTACTCCTTGTCTAAAATGCACGCACCTTCTCTAGGATATAATTTTCTTGATTAAATAATGCAGAACAAAAGCAGATAGCAGCACATAAATCTGGGAGACAAAAAAACAGCTTGAAGAATATTGCATAAAGAGGAGAAAGGCAGCAAGTTGGGGAAAAAATACATTCTCTTACAAGAGAAAGAAACCCAGATTTGTTGCCTGGCAGGCAAATTTCATTTTTTTGAAAACTGCTGTATGATGTATTTTTCTGATGAAAATATTATTTCCCCTCTGAGATTGGATTTAGGCGATTCACCTTAAAGAGGAAAAAAAAAATTAAATAACTTCCAAATAAAGATGTTTTTATCCTTTTGCTATTAGAAAGGATTAAAATTTTACAGTCAGAAATTTAGGTTCTTTCAAAAGGAGTTGGTTGAAATGAGTGGACAAGCTGAATAAAGAATTGAGAGATGTAAAGTAGAAGGCTTAGATATTCTACTCCAGAGTGTAATCTCTAAGATGAAAGACACACTGGGTAACAATTGTTACTCACAGTGTTTGAAGAAATTTATGTGAGTAGAACAGATATCTAAACAAAAAGTACTTATTGCATGGTCAAATTCTGATTGAAGCTATTATAGTTTAAGAAGCTACCACACATCAGCCAGGCTAGGCCAGTCTATTTCAGTGTTTTCTGTCAGCTATCTATGATAACAAGGCTCCTGCAGACATAGCATGTGGTTATTCAAGGTTAATCTAAATCCACAAGATCTTTTGTTTGCTCTGGGCTAAGATTGCACCTTCAGTTACCTGTGACTGTACTGACTGACATGGAGCGGTTTAGGCCAGATTATGTTTGAATAATTCATGATGCTTCTGTTTATACAGTTAAAAAACCTGATGTTCTACAACTCATTCTTCTCACAGAATCACAGAATACCATGGGTTGGTCTCTAAAGTTCATCTAGTCCAACTCCCCTGCAGTGAGCAGGAACATCCTCAGCTAGATCAGACAGCTCAGAGCCTCATCAAACCTGGCCTTGAACATCTCCAGGGATAGAGACATTCCTCCACCACCTCCCTGGGCAACATGTTCCAGTGCTCCACCACTCTCTTAGGAAAGAACTTCTTCCTAACATCCAATCTAAATCTAACCTGCTCTAATTTAAAACCACTGCCCCTCATCCTATCACCACATACCCTTATCAACAGTCTCTCCTCAGCTTTCCTTCAGGCCCCCTTTTACATACTGGAAAGCTGCTAAAAGGTCTCCCTGAAGCATTCCCTTCTCCAGGCTGAACAACCCAAACAGCCTATCCTCACAGGAGAGGTGTTCCAGCCTTCTGATCATTTTTGTGGCCCTCCTCTGGACCTGCTCCATCAGGTCCCTGTCCTTCTTGTGTTGAGGGTTCCAGAGCTGGAAGGTCTCACTTTTCCTCCAGTTAGTTGTATTAATTCAGTGCTTGCAATTAATACGTAGTGGATCTTGAGCTAGAACATGAGAAGTTATTTCTGCTCAATTTTTACATTCCCCATTCCTGACAATACCAGCTCCTCATAGTCCCACTCTAAACCAAAGTCTATCTAATTTGGGGTAAACACCCTTTCTTCTAATGAACTAAACTCCATTTTGTTTGAAGTCCAAAGACACTCTAACAAGCGCTACATGATTAGGCCATCCTGATTTAAATTCGAAAAGCCTCCTTTTTAGGTCACCATTTTTAGAAAGAGTTTGGTGGTGTTTTTTGTGGGTTTGGTTTTTTTTTTGTGTGTGTGTGTGTTTTTTGTTGTTTTGGTTTGGTTTGGTTTTTTGTTTTTTTTTTGTTTGTTGGGATTTTTTTAATAATAAAAGTACCACTGCAGAGAGTATTTTAAATACTCAGGTGTCCATGCTATTCCCTTGGCCAGAGTGTTGTTCTGGATGACTAACTGCAGGCACAACATGGTCTCTCATCTTTCAGCCTGAACCAAATTTGAAACACAGTTAAACCAAAGCACAAGTTGTTAAAAATTAGCTGCAGTGAAAAAAAAAGGGAGCAGAGATCAGACAAAATTACACCCCTGGTGCAAATCTGTTGAACTGAATAAATAGCAAAAAAATAATTGGGAAAAGGATTTCCACTCAGAAGTGAATAGCTATGAAACGACCTAGAAATCAGTAATAGCTGAGAAAACCAGCAGAAGTCTATTGTACCTATCAGGTTAACAAGTTTTAATCTGACTCAAAAACAGGACTTTATTCTCAAAGGAAATACCTAAACAAAACTAGTTGTTCCTCTGACACATAGAAACAATTAAGGTTGCCTTGAACTGAAAAAGGGTTAATAGTTGTCATAACCAGTTCTTGGTTATCGTAGTAAAATAAGTTTATCTTCATCAGAACATTTTGTTTTCTTGAGCTGTGCAATTCGGCCTCAGATCCTGGCTGTGCTTCAGCTTTGGACATGTTTGCATTCTCTGAGCTTCCAGTTGTGTAAACTATTCATTTTGCTTACACTGTGGTTTTTTGATTTCTACAGGATCTGTCTTACAAGGACCGCCACTGGCATGAAACCTGCTTCCACTGCTTCCAGTGCAAGAATTCATTGGTGGACAAACCTTTTGCTGCAAAAGAGGAACATCTCCTCTGTACTGACTGCTACTCCAATGAATACTCTTCCAAATGTCATGAGTGCAAGAAGACTATTATGCCAGGTTAGTCACTTTTTGGACTAAGAAAATATTAGGCTAAGTATCAAGCTCAAACTCAGCAACGTTTGTGACTTATTTTCCCTTTACTATCTCTGCTAAGTCATGGTGAACTTTGTAAAACACATCTGATGGTGCTTTCTAAGTCATTTCCATGACCAGAACACATAATTTTCATAATGGATGATGATAGAACTGTTGTTCATGTGAAACAGATTACTCCTGGAAATCAGTATTTATCTCATTTAGAATTTTTGTTAACAGGATTTATAATTTTCTATAGCAGTATTCATTAAAAGGCTTTTGATGGCTGTACAGCTATAATTGATCCTTCTCTCCAATCACAACTTTGTACTCTGACTTGATTGGCTTCCACTGCTGCAGAAGCAGCTTGCATATTGAACAGCTTCCTTAATTCACAACTCAGCTTTTTATGTAATTACTCGAAATTTAGTTTCTCCCATAAAAATGAAAAATTGGTCAAAGTGCCTCTCAGGTCTTTCTTGAGCACAAAGAAATATGAAGAAACAGGAAAGAGCTATTCTGTCTTTCCACTTGAAATATGAGGTTATAGTAACAGATGTTTAAAACCTCACCTGCTCATATCATTCATATATTCATATAGCATTCTGTGATTATTCCATGGCTTAAAAGTGGAAGGAATATTGGTTCAGAAATAAAACATTAAAAGGCATTTTGAGGAATCCATGTACATGCTCCATAACAATCACTAATTACTTTTTCCAGTAAAACTTTGGTGGCTGTTTTTGACATTGGTCACCTTAGACAAAAACTGAAAACCACAACATTGTGCACTTAAGGTGTAAAAAACAAAGGCTTGATGATGACATAGCATATATAAATAGAAACAACAATGATATTTAAGAGCAGATGGCCCTATCCATTCATGATTGAGTTTAGGCATCGCTTTCTGTTATTCCTGTTTTTACCAATAGAGCACTAACAGCTGACATGTTTGGGAATAGCCAGTGTTAGTCTTAAAGATAAAATTACAGATATGGATATATATTTTTTAATAGTTCATCAAATTCACCCCCATGGTCAGTGAACTTATTTACTGCATGGATCTCTTTTTGTCTATTATGGCAGCTATAGATGGATAAGTAGTAATGGAGGCTAGATGCAGCGACCCAGAGAATCCCTTCTTCTCTTACAATGTTAAACAGAATAAATTAATTTTAATTAAAATTCACAACCACTAACTGGTTTTAGCTGCTTTCTTAAAGATGGTCATGTCACCACAGAGTGCAGCACACCCAGCATATATTTTCTACTTACACAGCACATCATGTTAGTACAGGAGCTACACCAGAGCTCTGTGATCACCAATTGAAGCATAATTCATTTTGAAAGAACCAGCAAGTAGTTAGATACCCTTTATGGAGACTGTTAATGCTACACTTGCCCTTTGCTTTGCTCCACTAAGTGTACAATCTAGATTTAATAAAGCATTATCATGACATGCCCATTAAATACTAAAGTAATTAGAAGCTTGATCTTTTAGCCCTTTTGCAAACTGAACTCCCACTGATTTCAGTCCAGCAGCCAACAAACAGGGCTCCCCCTGCCTTGACTTTCAGTGCAAACAAAATCACAAAGAGAAAATACAGAAAAATGTGAAAATAAAATTCTGACTATTAAAAAAACTAATTATCTGCATCTCCTTTTTCCAGAATATCATTCCTTCAAAGACTAAATTATTTGCTCCTTGGTATGATATAGAAAATTACCAGCACATAAGGGGCATAATTCTTAAAAGGTGTCCATCAATAAAATGGATCAGAAATATTCATGCATGTAAGCAGTAGGCAGAAAGATAATTAACAGTTCACTTACTAGACTCCTACAAGTCAATTTTTTTAAATTAAAAAAATAAATCTTGAAGTATGCCTCTGGGCAGAATTTAATGAGACAAAAAAGAAGAAGAAAAACATGCAACTATTAAACAAAAAGAAATTAATGCTTGAGATTGCAAAAATGGTAAAACCTTACCCTGCAGTAATGGGGGTAGGGAAAGTTGGCATCAAAGGAGTTAGTGGGGTCCTTCATCATTAGCCAACATAATCAGCTTGTCAGTCTTCCAAAAACTTTACACTATATTTGTTGCTGTAGGCTTCAAGAGTAATGCAGAATGGTAGGAGTATCATTTGTTTATTTTCCCTTCTGGCCAGTATCAAATATTATGACTCAAACTGGTACACAGGAAATTATATAGTATGCAAAGATACTTGTCTGAATAATAGGGCATCTTCAATTTCCTGCAAGGGCTCCTGTCATACAGGGGACTGAATCTGCAAAGTACAGCATCTGTACCCTAAAACTTCATTCTAGATAAGTACATTCGGCTTCTAACTTCCACACCATTTTTCTCCTTTTCAGCAAAGGACTGTTTCAAGATTTTTCTTCCTTTCTTATTTTCACTGTGGTTTAAATAAAACTGAAGAGAGAGAGGAAGCTTCTTTCTTACTGGAAGTTTTAAGAGCAGAAAAACATCTGGGATAGGTGTTGCAGAGATGGAAACCACTGCAATTTTATAGTGGACCTCCAAGAAGACAAGAACAAGACCCCAGAGCAGATATGAAATAATCCTTTGTCTCAGATAGTGACCATAACTTTATTGGGAAAGGGAGGCAAGGAGCTTGTCAGGAATTAGCCAAGTATCTTGCAGCTGTCTGAAAAATAGAAGAAAGTGTCTTGGAATGAATGAAGTCAAATTTTAATGAGGAACAGCCTTACCTTCACTCAGCACTAACAGCAGCTTTTATTGGTGCCTCACCAATTCCCCAGAATCTTCTTGCACTTTAGAATTCATTATTAACTCTAATAATACCAGAAAAACAGGTGTCCTAAGCCTTCAATATTAGCAGTGAATGTTTCTTTTCTTTATAGGAGGAAGAGAATCACTCGTCAAAAACTGGTAGAAAGAAGTAGCCTCTAACTCTTATCTAGCACTGCGTATTGAGTGACAGCCAGCTGTGTAGGCAGACAAGAAGTACGAATTGTATGAGTCTCAGCCAGAAGGTCAGTTGATGCTCTGGTCTCATTACAGGTACTCGGAAGATGGAATACAAGGGCAACAGCTGGCACGAGACCTGCTTTATCTGCTCCCGCTGCCAGCAGCCGATTGGGACAAAGAGTTTCATCCCTAAGGACAATCAAAACTTTTGTGTACCCTGCTATGAAAAGCAGTTTGCCATGCAGTGTGTCCAGTGCAAGAAGGTAGTGCTCTTATTTTACTTCCCTAAAACCTAAGGAATTGCACTCCAAGTAGGTAGAGTATCTTATTATTCTGTGTGTGTTAAAAGTTTCATAATCAACTGATTTTAAGAGATGGTGTGATTTCTGTTCCCATCCTGCATCAATTACAAGTACTCACTACAATGAGAATTCTCTTACTCAGGGTTACAGATCCCTTTGTATTGAAAGTATAGAGAGAACACATTTTGAAACAAAATGAAACAGAAACTCTGCAGTGGAATAACGTCATCCCAATATAGCCCATCCTATATCATATGCCTGACCAGTTCAGATGGAAGGAAGATGAGATAACATTGATGATTTTTTAGTATTCTAATGAAGTTCAAGACAGAGAGATAGGCTTTACACAGAGCACATGCTGTTCCTGAAATAAACACTAGTAAACTCAATATGCTCAGGAATAAGACTTTCTAGGCTAAGGACATTGTATTTGTGAAATTTCCAAATTCTATACACAGATACTGATAAGAATTTTACAATTTTTTCCTAAAAAATCTCTTCACTTAAGGAACTAGCAAATCCCAGTTTCTGGGATTTCCCAGTGCACAGACAAAGACAATCAAAACTATGGCCCCAGTAAATTCCCTTTCCTGCTGCCATTCCCTTTACCTTCTGCATAGTTCCAGCCATCACCCACACCCAGACTATCCAGCCTTTCTGCCCCATCTGCTACCTGCACATTTGCACTCCCAGTCAAGCAACGCTGCAGTCTGGTCAGACATACTAGCTGGCCAGAAACAACTGTATCTTTGCTGCTGCATAGGCAGGTAAAAGCTAGATACCTCTTTCAGCCTTTGACTTAAAGTTTACCTATTTACCTTCACTACATCAATACATTTTCTGAATTTTCTTGGAGTTTTGTATCTTAAAAACTCTGTCTAGTGTCCAGTTTTAACCACATTTGAGAATTGGCTAAAAAACATTAAGGAAACAGGCTAAGACACCAATAAAGAGATGTATTTATTACACAGCATGGTCACATACATGCCTGAAAGGCAAGGAATCTCTCTTTGGGGAAGAAAGAAAAATTAAACTGTCCAGTTTTACAGCTGCCTTAGGAATAACTCAAAGGATCAAAAATTTTGGTTTGTCTAACGTCAGGGGAGCTGTTTTTGTGGGTGACTTGTTATAAGAGAAAAACCCCAGAATAAAGTCCAGAGAAGCAGAAAGCAAAGACTTTAACATTTGAAATAAAAGTCTTTGCCAAAGAAGGTAACAGGGAAGATGCAACACTTAATGTAGTTTCTTCCCCATGAAGAAGGTAAATGAATAGAAGCAAGACAAATCCTAGCACATGCATATGAAAAGCAGCATACAAAGACTAGCTATAAAAACAAAGGGGGAAACTGAGAGTGAGATGATAAGATATATTGAAAATAAAAGGGGATAAATCAGGAAATTGTAATAAAATCACTTGCATTCTTTTCTCCAGGTCAACTCCAGCCAAAATGATAATTTTGCTGCCCTTTAGCCTTCTTTCCCTCCTCCCACTGCAAAAACCTCATCACCCTTCTTTCTCTACCAAATCGAGACACAAACCTACCACCCTCAAGAAAATGTTTTCTGTCTTGCTTCCTATAAAACAGGCTATCACTACAGGAGGTGTCACTTACCGGGAGCAGCCGTGGCATAAGGAGTGCTTTGTTTGTACTGGATGCAAGAAGCAGTTGTCTGGCCAGCGCTTTACCTCCAGGGATGAGTTTGCCTACTGCCTGAGCTGCTTCTGCAACCTCTACGCCAAAAAGTGTGCTGGATGCACAAACCCAATCAGTGGTAGGTCTCTCATGGCCAGTGCCTTTAGGTTTTTGTTGTTTTGTTGGTTTTCTTGTTTGTTTTTTTATTAACTACTTCTGATATTAAAAATATCAGAATTCAATACTCAATAATTCATTCTGAATAACTTCAGTGACTCATGACACTATACAATGCAAGATGGGTGAAATTAAATAGTTATGATGCCTTTCAAGTGCCTAACAAAAAGTAATGGCAGATGTCCTTGAACTGCTCTCCTTTTTTCACCTGATTTTCCTGGAACACAGTGGACAAACAGTAACAGAGCCACACATGCAGTGGGATATAAGCATTTTGTACATCATTCCACTTGTGAACATTAGAGGAATCACTGACCTCAGCAACAACAGTCCCTTCAGAGAAGAAAGTGTCTAACTGGCTTATACTCATGCTGTAGCACAGCACATTTCTTCCCCGACTTTTCAGGACAGAAACTGGGAAATCACAAGGCTTTTAGATACAGCTTTCTGGTACAAAACTACTTAAAGGAGCAACTGCTTAGAGCTTTACTATGCAACAGCACAAAAATGAAACCTCTATGAAGTAATCAGTGTTTAACAGCAGGACTGCAAATCTGAGTTCTATCTGGACCACTTTCCCTCTTATTACTGCTCTGTCCTTGTGCCTGTCCTTCACTAATGTATGCTTGATTCCACAGCTTCTAGAGCAGTCAGTGAGTAACACCACAGGCCATGGCTTATGCTTGTGCAAGAGAGGCATTTCTCTTTTGAATACTGCAGTCCTTTCTATGATATGCTAGTGGATTTTCTTTTTTTTTTTCAAAATGTTGCTAATAAAGTCAAAACAAAGCCCCCTCTCATCAGGTAAGACATGCCCAATTAAATGTTTTCACTGACTTCCAGCTAGTCATACCAGCACATTGTATTCAAGTTGCTTGTAATTTCTCATGTTACGGAGGAGATAATTACTACTAAGAGATATTTGTCCCTTTTCCCTTTTTTTTTCCTGCACAACTTCAATAACCCTTTTGATAACCTCCATAACCGCAAACTTTTGAATGCTTTTTGCAGTTTCCTAACCTGTTTTTTTTCTTGAGGCACTCTTCCCTTGGAGTTATAAATCAAGTCATGGTGCAATCCAATAAATCTCTTTTTTAATGAACTAAATACACTTTTACATAACAAAAGTAATTTACTTGGACACCATAAATCATTCTGCAAAAAAACTATTAGACTTCTGTTCGGAGGCAGTCGCTTTTCTTTCCTTCTGCTGTATATGATAGTCCTTGGAAAGTTCATTTCTGTCATTTTCAGCAGTAATAACTGTTTAGTTCACCAACCTAGCTGAAATCAACAGAACTATTTGAGGATTAAAATATTACTTGCTACAGAATAAGGGTGGCAAAATTAGTACAGCAACAAATAGATTTGCCAACAGCATTTTTTCACTACTATAGACCACATGTCCATAGTAATCCATGAGAGAAATCTGAAATGGCATCACTTGATGGCTGATGTGCTATTCTTTTCTTGTAACAAAATACTTTTGGTTTTCAAACAGGACTCGGAGGAACAAAGTACATCTCCTTTGAAGAACGGCAGTGGCATAACGACTGTTTTAACTGTAAGAAGTGCTCTCTCTCATTAGTGGGTCGTGGCTTCCTCACAGAAAGGGATGACATCCTTTGTCCTGAATGTGGGAAGGATATTTAAAGCACAAAATAAGAGGTAGGGAGAGAGGGAAGAAAAGCTGTGCTTACAATATATAGTCTGAAATACACGGATGTTTGGAACTAGCTTTGCCACTCTGTTTAGCTGTACTATTAACATTACTTAACATTTTTCCTCAAACTCTCCAATCTGCAGGAAAAACAACTTCAAAATCTCTGTAACAGTGCTGATGTTTAAGATTTCTACAGCTAACCAAAACTAATGCAAAACCCGAGATGCAAAACCATTTGGTTGTTGTCAACATACTCCTTTTGGCTAGTTTGTGAGTTTTTTCCTTCCTTTCACTAAATACTCCAGATACAATCAAGTGATGTAGTCAAGGATTGAAATGGCCAACCACAATACATTCATAGAGGGATAATCAGGTGAAACCCTCAGCCCACTGAAATCAATGGCAAATACCATTCCCTTTCAACAGGGCTGTGGTCTCGCCTCAGTGTTCTTGAGCTATGTGACTAGTGTGTGCTGTCGAGCCTGTAGCAAGACTGTGAATGTAGAGGGTGTTTCAACGTACAAGGATTTGTGCTGTGCCATAAAGAGATAATGACAAAAGAGTTGAAGTGGGAGTGCTTCATAACAGGTACATATTTTATTGCATGACTAGCTGATCATTGTGTGAAGTACCCGTTCTGATTGATAGTGTCCATTTTACAGTTAGTCAACATTACACTCACATTGTATTTTTAAAAATAAAATCATTTAAGACAAAATTGTGATTGTGGTTTAATTGTATTTATGTATTACTTGTTTACAAATAAAATGCTTTCACAGTCTGATGAAACACAGCCTAAGAGCCATACAAACCCAACCCTTTTTGCATCCAACTATTATGAAGCTGTGGAGTTTAAACACTCCCAGATGGGCCCTGCTGGAACAACATAAGTTTTCTACTAACTTAAATCAGTGGGAAAATTATCAGCAAAACTCAACAACTGTGTGAAAAAAAAGAATCAGCTGCAGCTGATAAAAATGTGTTCATAGGCTCTAAACTCAAAATCAAAATATTGTTCTTCTCAACAAGCAAGGAAGTCAAGACAACTCAAAGACATTTATCTTTGCAAAAGTCAGAAGTTACCTTCTACACTAGGGCATGCTTTCATTTTTTCCACCAATATATAATACCCTTTGTTTTACCATCATTTCTGCTACCTTTCTGCTTCAAAGCAACTGTCAGCAGCAGCATGCTGACAGGGCAATAAAACCAAGAGAAAAAAAGATCATTCTCTTCCCAAGCAAACTTAAAAAAATATGGCTATTATACTAACGTTACTAACCCAGTACACTTTCCAGACAGAATTAATCTGTATCCAGCAAAGGGAGGAAAGTAACATGTCAGACTTCCAACAGGAATCTACAGATGGGAAAACAAGAATCAGGAATATACTTTCCCAATATGTTACTGGGTAGAGAAAGTTTGCTTCTAGTTCCTGCCACCACTTTTGAATTTGTCTCTTTTTTGTACCAAATGTAAAGGGCTCACAGGTCATTCCTCTCTCATGAAATAAAATAGATGCATCACATCAGATTTGGTTTACTGTACACCAGTTGAAGAACTTGGCTGGATGACATTTTTGAAGTGCACACTGTGCTAATCTGACCTCATCAAATGACTAAATTCTATCATTCAGTGACTTCATTCTATGATGAGGGCTGTAGTGAAGAATAGCTGTAAAAAAACCCTTACACCCTCTCCTCCCCAAAGGAGGGCAAGCACCTCACACTCTGCTCAGGGATCTGGCGGTTCCCCTGCACACTGTAGTTCTGCTCTAGTGCTCTGCTGAGAGGAAGAATTACTATTAGCTAAGGCAGTAGCAGACAGTAGTAAGAGCAGCACGGCTTGCACCTTGTCCCCCAGGTGCTATAACAGAAGACAAAAAGGCCTCAACTTTGGAGAAAGGCAGACAAAACATGCCAGGCTTGTCAACAAGCCTGTTACCATTCAATGGCAGCCTCATGCTGTTAGCCCAGTTCAGTTCTGCTTATGGCTCCTTAACGCACCAACTCATGTGTGCTCCTAGCAAATGGAACCACAACAACATATAGCCTGGGCTCTAAAGAGCTGCCAAGAAGCCACCCACAAAACAAGAGCTCCTACCAGGCTGTCACACTAGTGCAAGGACCAGTGCTTCACATGATACTCACTGCTGCTAAAACTCCAAAGCAGCTCCTGAGCCTTTAAGCTGTCAGCTTTTCCTGAAGTTCTGATCCCTTCAAGAGCACGGAAACAGAAATGCATGAAACAAACAAGCTGAATCAAGTCACAGAAACAAGTCAGCACTGATCTGTTTGCTTTTAATTTGATTTATTTAAATAGGATAAGGCTACTTAAAAGACAACTCTTTACATACAAAATGTACATTACGTTAAAGTTTGCTGTACTCAAGTACAAAAACTGCACAAGTGTTTAGTAAAGGGAAACAGCACACAGTATCTCTAAACACACACCCTGACCATTTTACAGCATCTGAGAAGTGCCTTTCATGTCATAACAGTGAATGGAGCTTCTGTCAGTACTGAATTAAGCTACAGTTTTTGGTTTTGAGATTAACCAAGGTTAAAAATGTAAACAAGTTTTTAGATCACTACTGACAGCTTCTTTTAGTGGGTTAACTAAGTGGATTCAGAAGTTGGGTCTTTTTGTTCTACTAAATCTGGGAGTGTTATTATTATTTACCATCCATATCAAAAATGGATTGAAAGTGGCTTCACCCCGAGCCACTGAAATTTAAGAAAAATGTTTCCATCAACTTCACTGGATTTCTGCCTCGCAAGGCACTACTGATAATCCAGATGAAACACCAAGTTCCACAGAAAACCATCATCCATCTTCAATTATCAAAGGAAGGGAAAACTTCCTTTGGTGGAAGGGTGGACTTTTTTAGAGTGCAATTACATATGTTCATGCTCTCAAGGTACTTCTTTGTCTTCCTACCCCTGTCCCTCTCCAACTGTAAGTTGAGAAAGCACTGGCCTGCATTCCACAGCCTTCCCCTTATTTTATAAGCAAGATTGTAACCAGGAAAACAAGCAGATTTGCTACATCGGCACATTTTTACACTTAGGCATGTAAAAAATATGCCTGTGTATTTACAGAAACATGGCACAAATCCATTCACTACTTCCTCTCAAAGATTTCTATCAAACAGTCTAATACATGCTCCCATCTGTGCATTGCTTATTTCATATGTCAATAAGAGAAACTTCAATTTGAAGTAATGCTGTTAAAATAGTTCATCTCTTATTACCAAGCTAACTTGCACTGTAAATTCCACACTCCTCTTCTGTGTAACAAAAAGGGGAAAAACTTGTCTCAGACTACCTATCAGCAGAATAGTCCATTTTCTCATCTAAATGAATTATCTTTTTAAAGCCAAGAAGGCTTTCAGGATCTCTGAATCTCAATAGCTATTTTAACTATTTAACCAGAAGTGGAATAAAACTGAATGTTATCAAAAAGAAACAAACAGAAAAGTGTGTGAAATGTAGTGACATGCAGGAGATGAACTACAATAATCTTGAAAACTAAAAGTGGGGGTTTTAGTATATTGTAATATTACCACCTTTCAAAGAAGTAATGAACTACCTGGTGTACAAGAGTATACATTCTTAAGGTGACTGGTGATAATGACTCCAGATTTACAACAGGGAACTCTTAAACTTGTTAAAACTTCACAGCAATCTGAATCCCTGTGGGGCTTAAAAAGAGCTGTACTTCATCTCTTTAAATATGACTTATCTGGTTGAAAATATAGAAGTAACATTTATGTTTCAAGTACCACTAGCAACTTCATGGCCATGTAACATGCTGGATTTTCTTCTTTGCTTCCGTAGGCTTTAGATCATTCTGGAATACAAGAAAATAAATAAGTATTTTTAGACATGTGGCACGAGTAGAACTTAGTAATCAACCTGCATATTTAAATCTAGTACTGACCTAAATCTAGTACTCAGCTACATGCTACTACAACAGCTTTCTATTGCCATCTTGTGGACAAAGTTAAGTATCACACATCTTCTCCAGAGAAAAATTAAACCAATTAATTCAAAGCAACTGCAAATCAAATATGTCTTTTGTCATTTCTTAATCCTGAAATTAGTTATGCAAAAATATCCTTCAGTTATGCAACTTAGGAATGGGTACATATTTGAGTTACAAAAAATACTTCTTAAGTTATTTTAGATTGCCTTCTTAAAATATTGGTTGAAATGGCACTGTGTAAGAAAATAACATACAAAGCAAATACACAACTAGGAAACCAATTTACATTTGTCAAATAGTAAGAACGTTAAAAAAAGAGAGGGAAAAGTTGGTCTTTGTAATCATGTGTCTAAAAAGGTGAAATAATTGCCATAGTCTCATCTTTCAAGGTCTGCCCCAAGAGACCAGAAAAAAATCAAGCAAGTCCAAAGTAAAACAATAGGAGACTGAGTTACATAATTACCTTCCACCATCTAAAATAAGGTTATTTACAGTGATCCTGTTGATTGCAACCACTGAAAGATTTAAAGGAATTAGACCCAAAGGTCAGAGGCACACTATTCAGCACAAAAAGTTTTTTGGTTTTTTTTTGTGGTTTTTTTTTTTTTTTTAAGTCAAAGAACAGTGATGTGCTTGAAAAGGCAATTGTCATTAAGGTCATTATACTAAAAATGTACCGGGTTTTACACTCCACAGACATCTGCCAGGTACACTGATTCTGCAGGGGCTGCATCCTTTATTATTCAATACTACCTTCCTTAATTTCAGACAGTAAAGTAACATCCATACAATACACTTGCCTAACTTCAAACGTGTCTGACTGACATAAACCAAGGCATGACTGAATCAAGCATTAACTTGAACAACATAAACTATAGTTAAGGTAGAAAGTCAGGTGTCACAGGCCATAGCTTTTGAGTGTCCCTTCTACAATGTCACTTAAAAGAGTTCATCATTGTGTCTACAAAATATATTTAAATTAAAGAAGCTGTGAAATGTGTACTAAACAAGTTTCGAAAGCTCTGTAGGTTCAGATCTGACCAATCACAACTTAGTCCTGGAAGAGTTCTAAATACTAAAATAAGTTAGTAATAGTGGTAGTAGAAAGCACACCTCTTCAGCATAAATTTGATTCAGGGTCTCAACCACAATTCTTGTAAACATTGTGAAAACTTTTTCTGAACAGCCCCGTGTTTAGGTGCTCATGTTTAACAGAAGTCTGATGGAACCTACCAATCCACACAGAAAGGATACTTCCTGCTTTCTGTCATGGAAGGATATAATTTTTTTTTAAGAAGAGAATAACAAAAAACATTGAATGAGACAATACTGAGAAAACAGGAGTTAGGTCTGTTGCTCTGAGAAAAATGTAATCAGTATAATTGCACACTCTGTATCTAAAGCTCCCCCTGTCGTTCAACAGAACAGGCATTTCTTCCTTTGAAGGCCAGACTTATTGCAGATATTCCTCTATTCCAGTGGAAATGTGACTATCCCTTCATCTGTGTGATGAAGGCATACAACACAAAAGACTTACTGCTACCTCACAGCATGTTATAAAGAGAAGATGGTCCTTTGCTTCTTCCTCACTGACAAGCCCTTGAAAACTAATCACACCATTGTCAAAACACCATTTTCTCCCTAAGTGGCAGCTACATTCAGCACCATCACCTGTCAAAGCTATGCCCTACTAGACTCATATATCCCATCTTAGCTGTTCTCTCATCGCTTCAGCTCATCAGCCTTACTCTGCTCCCTTCTGTAGTGCAGTTTTCTTCTCTACAGAGAATCTGCAGCTGAATCTAACTTGCAGAAAGAAGGTAAATCCCTTTATGGGTAACAGTTCAGTCAGCCTTCTACTTGAGAACAGTGCTGTTCTCTTCAAGATCTCAGAATGTCTTTCATCTTACAGAACTCCAGGTACCCGATTAAGATCACTATGGCTCAAAGTGAGCACTCAACCTTTGGTCCCTGACTCCAACTATTATGGTTTGTTGTTATGATTCTCATTCAGACCCATAGTCTAGGCAGCTCTCCAGATTTTCACATCCAGTTCCTTCCTCTAGCTTGCCAATTCCTATGTGAGATTTTAAACAGATGGTTTCTCCCTCTAGGGATATATCCTACAGCTCTCAGCATCTCACTTCAGTCTCTTTACCATCTCTTCCCTCACTTTGACAAAGGAAAGCTTGTTCTACTCAGTCATTCAATTGTAATTGCTACAAATCTTATCATTCCTTTTTTTTCATTCTTCCCCACTACAGAAAACAGACCACTTGTCCTCCCTTTAAGGCTGTTCAAGTTGTTCTGCAATACCTGCTGTTCCCTCTGACCTACCAGTAGAGTTATTTTATTTATGTTTTCTTTTACTATTACCAGCACCACCTTAAGTACCACCTACTTACTCATTTTAAAATTACATGCATGTTTTCTACAAAGCTATCTCTCTCACACAGAAGCTTCCCATGGACAAGTACAAAGTACTAAATTTCTTTCCTCCTAATCTTCTCCAAACCTTTTGCCTGTTTCTAAATGAAGCCCCTACTATCACTGAAAAATAAGTAATCATGAAAATTCTTACAAGAGTTTACCTCTGGCTCCTGCAAGTTTCAAATGAAAAAGAACTGCAGAGGAAGACATCTGAACATACATACCGGTAAATCAGAGTCTTCTTTTGGAACAGCTCTCTTTAACTTCACAACAGTAGTTCCTGCTACTGGAGACAAAGGGCACACCTTCAGGCTAGACAGCATACTGCTGTCAGTCTTTGAAACACTGTTCTGCTTAGCCTCATTATTCCTTGTTCCCAGCTTAGCGTCCTCTGATAAACTGGATGCTGAAATGTACATGGAGGCGTTTGAAGGAGCTGATAATCTTCTGACAGTGTTGGTGGTGCTTCCAGCTGGAGGAGGTTTTAGGTGCTCAGCAGCTCCATTCTCTGTCTTCTTCACCTTTATGCTGGTACTTGTGGAATTGCCATCAAACACAATCAACGGCCGTTTCCTTAAACCTTCCACTGTCCTAACACTGAAAACACAAAGTGTAAACATCTCACAAACACAAGCTAGTCCAAAAATAGTGTGTCCAAAAATAGCATGAGTAGTGAAAATGAATTTAATTGTGCTTAAAATAAAAATATATCCCAAAATACCAATCTTAAAGTCTTACCTGCTCCAAACTTAGGCAACTGAAATTACTTCCATGTCTAAGCTCCTTGCACAACCATCTTTCCTGTGGAACACTATTCCTCACATAACCTTCTGTCCCTTTTATATTTTGGAAGTTAACGAGACAGTTCAGGGGAGGGCAATAAATGTGCAAGATTTGCAGGTGAGAGACTTCAGATTCAAGAGCTACACACACATTTTGAGATTCATACCACCCTCTTTCTCCCAGCAGGCAAGATGATCTTACAGGTACACAAAATTAAACTGTCCCTGAACACAAAAACTTTCTGAAATGTTTGAAGTTTGATAGACTGCATTTCATAGAATCACAGAATAATTTGTGTTGGAAGGGACCTTAAAGATCATCTAGTTCCAAGCCCATTGCCATGGAAGGGATATCTCCCACTAGAGCAGGTTGCTCAAGGCCCCATCACTTGTCAGAATGTATTAAACTCTTTCCAGGAACTTCACTAACGCTAAAACAGATTCATGAAATCACAAAGCTTTAATTCTGCAAAACTGTAATGAGAATTTCTATCCACTTTTCCTTAGGATTTACTGCTGAAGCTAAATGAGAAAACTGCACATCACACATCAAAGTCCTGGGCAGAGGGAAGATCAAAAGATCCAGTAAAATAAACACTTGAGGAAGATTTTGCTTTCTGATCAAATAGGAACAGAAAGATTTAAAAAACACGTCAGAATGTTTCTTTCTGAAAGTAGGTATCAGTTTTGAATTGGACACAGAAAAAATGCTGCAGGATACAGTAAACCAGCCCTGCCCAGGAAGCAAGCACTAGATTTGGAATAGATGCAAGGAAGAAAGTTTTTACAATGACAGTGGTTAAATTGCCAGGTTGCCCAGAGAGGAGTAGAAGCCTCATCCCTGGAAATATTCCAGATAAGGTTGGATGGGGATCTGAGCAACCTTATCTAGTTGAATACATCCATGCTCACTGCAGGGGGGGATGGACTAGATGATCTTTAAAGGTCCCTTCCAACACAAGCCATTCTATGAAAGGAAACACTGTAAGCTAGATACCATTAATAACATTTGGGTGACCAAAACAAAATTAAAGAGAAATAGATCATTACCCTTTTGTATTATTGCAGTAGTAGAATCTAATGCTTCTGACACAAGAGACCTGACACAGAACTCTGTAAACTGGAACCATGTCCAAAAGCTGTACAAGTTTCATTAATCAGGCAAATTCTAAATTCTCCAAGTCTGTCCCAATAAAAGCTAAAATACCTTTTATTCTCACTTTTCAACTCATTCTGCTGTCTTTTCTTTTCCATCATTCTCCCCCACCTACTCTTGGGTAAGTGGCGCTGTGGCAGCGGAATGGCGTGCTGAATGTAGAGATCAGTGAGAACATCTTTGTCCAGCTTCACATCATTTTCTACTAGTATGTTTTTCTGTGAGGAACAGAAAGTTCTTATTAGGACAAATTCTAAACATGAGCATCTGAGTGGCATATCTCTTTTGTCCAAAAGGCATTTTAAGGTTGTTTTGTGGGCATAAACACCGGGGTTTCAGAATTGAAGGGGCTGCAGGGGAGACCAGTGTGGAGAGGTCCAAACTACCCCGTGTCAATCACAGCCTGGTCTCTTGTCGTCCTACTGCCAATTTCCCTTGTCTCCTGTATGGATTACACTCAGGCCCTTCCATCAGGAAAGCAACAGGACATGCAGGATGTTTGGGCCAGTGTCTAGTGGCTTCCTTTTCACTACCTCCAAGTAGTGAAGTTATCTTCACTTACCTCCCCTCATGCCACTTCCAGTGCATCCTTTTGTGTTGCTTGCCCCTGGAGGCTGCTGGAGCAATTGCCGTGAGCACCTTTGCTCCAAATTCTGGGTATGGGCTGTTCCCCTCAGTGTCATAGGCAGCTGGATCCAGCTGCGACCAGTACTGGGCTGTTCATAACCTTTGCCCACACAGGTCAACTCAGCAGCCCCTCTGTGTCAAAAATTTTCCCAATAGAGACCCAAAAACAACAACAACCAAACAAGCAAAGTTTATATAGAAATATTGCTAACTTTCATGCACATTTAAACACAGTTCCCTGAATCCAACTACAATACCAGAGCTATTCTTCACACTTCAAAAAAACAGGCAACTAGAACATATTGCAGTTCAAACTTACAGACGTAGAGCTGTGCTTCCTTCCCCAGTTAACATCAAGTAGGTTGCAAAGGGACATTCCTAGTAATTGGGTATTATAACAGACCCACAGTTTTCTTTCTAATCATTTATAGGGTTGTGAAAACAAAATTTCTTGGTACGTACTGCCCAATTTTTTAAAAGAGAAAAAAAATCCACTAGCTTGATACAAACTAGAGAACACTGAAAGCAGGTCAAGTCTCTGTTTAGTTTCAGCAACATTTCACAGCTCCTGATGAAGGCCTAAAACTTGTACATTTTTGCCTAAAGTAAACAGACAAAAACATACAAAAATTCAGCAAGTTCATAAAAAAAACCCCCAACCTCTAAAACTTCGATTACTATTGTTTCATGCACTTAAAATTTTCAGTCAATGCAAGAAGAAGTATTCCAAATCACATCATCTGAAGCCTCATGCTGTTTATAACTCAACTTCAAACTCATTCTTTTTTTTTTAGTTATTCATACTTAAGCATCAGCTTGACTGATTACATAGAATGCACTTAATTCACGTGGAAACTTTAATAAAGATCATCCTTCCACAGGTAATTCAGTGCATGCAAACGCTGTTTCACAGATACATTGATTTGGGTAAATTATTCTTCAGCAGCGACAGAGGTCAATTACAGACCCTTTGAAAACAGGGAGGAGTCTCTCACGCTAGAGGCCTCCCCTACGCAAGCACCGAGCCTGCAGAGCACCCACTTGGGTTTTTTGGGGTTTTTTTTTCTTAAATGCTTCTTGCGCGCCCTTTACAAAGGCTGCAAACCGCAGGAGGGCTGGGAGAGAACTCCCCGCGTAGACGATGGGAGTACAGCGGATAAGGAAACCGGGGTGGTTGACCGCGGAGGTCCAGGACAACGCACTTCCCGCCGGCGGGACAGGCAACGAACCCGCACCCCCTCCCCTTCCCCTTCCCCTTCCCCTTCCCGGGCCGCCGCCCCAGGCGCACCTGCTCCAGAGTGAGCAGCAGGAACTCCTCCGAGAGCAGCTCCGGGTGCAGCAGCAGGTCGGACTCCGGGCGCCCCGGCCCTCGCTCCTCTTTGCCTTTGCCGCCACCGTCACCACCCCCTCGACCCCTTCCCCGCGCCGCCATCTTCTTCCCCCGGCGCCCCCTTTCCGGCTTCCCACAGTGCCGCGCGAGGCGGGGCTCGCGAGGGAAGGGACGTCGCCGCGTGACGTCGGGAGGCGCGAGCCGGGCGCCTCTTTCCGCTTTGCCCGTCGGTGCAGCCGCGTTACGGAGCCGCCGGGCCCGGCGCTGCCTCCTTCCGTGGCGTCCGGGCTGGAGCAGCTGGGAACGGGCACCGCGGAGCGGGAGGCCGCCTGTGGCGTGCGCAGCCAAAGGCGGGGACGCGGCCTCCTGGACACGCTTGGTTCCTGCGGGTAGCGCAGCCCCAGGCTCGGCGTTGCCGATAAGGTGGAGTGAGCCCCCAGCTGACAGTGCTGAGTAGGGAAAACAAATCTATTTTACTGTCATTCTGCCGGCATAGAAAGGTACGAAGCGTGTGTGCTGCTACCTGCGGGGCCTTGGAAGTAAACGGGATCTAAAACTTCTCCGTGAAAGCGACAGCTGCAAATTAACGTTTCTTGGTCTGCAATAATACATGTGGCTTTGGAATTCAAAGTAAAGCAGCTGCCTGCTCAGCGGACTCGGTAGTCTGCTTACGTGTTTAAAAGCAGAATGATAAATTATTGTGCAGTGAAGCATGCTGTCATTGTAACATGAAATTGCAATGGCGTTTGAGGTACCTGGTGAATGTTACATAATTAAGAGGCAGGGGCAACAAGTAACAACAAAAATAACAGTACCTGCAACAAGTTGTATATACATGTCTACATAAGTAACTTTATCACAATATATGTGGGGGGGTCTCTAAAATAGGAATTCAGATGGTGAATGTTTCAAAATCATGTAAGTGTACAGACAAATGTAATAACATTTCTTGGGTATCACTCCACGTTTTCTCCTTTGTATGTTGGACCTGGTCTGTAGCTCCCATCAGTAACCTACCTACAGCATTTGGCCATAATAAATCTCTGCAGCCTGCGAGGATCTCGAGTGGCCTGTGTTGTTTGCACTGCTGGGATTGTTTGCAGTCGGATCATAGAATTGTTTGAGCTGGAAAAGACTCAAGATCATCAAGACCTTTAAGATCATCAAGTCCAACCATTAACCCAGCACTGCCAGGTCGCTACTAAACCATGTCTGTGTCAAATTTGTATCTTTTATATACTTTTGGTGGTGGTGACTCAATCGCTTTCCCGGTCAGCCTGCTCCACTGCCTGACAACCCTTTTGGTGAAGGAATTTTTCCTGATGTCCGACATAAACCTCCCATGGTGAAACTTGAGTCCATTTCCTATTGTCTTACCACTTGGTACTTGAACAGACCGACCCTCGCCTGGCTACAACCTCCTGTCAGGGCGTTGTAGAGCGAACAGGTCTCCCTCGACCCTCGTTATCTTGCAGCTAAACGAGCCCAGTACCCTCAGCCGCTCCTCACGCGTCCAGACCCTTCCCCGGCCTCGTTGCCCTTCTGGCCCCGTGCAGGCGCAGTCTGGATCCGATCCCTCTCGCTCCGCCTCTCTGAGGCCCAAGGAAGGCGCCTCCTCTTACCAAAGCAGCGCACGGGTCCGGTTGCCCTTCTCGCCACCTCCGCCAAGGCGGGGAGGCCGGGCCGAGTCCCGCCCACCCCCGGCCAGCCACAGGAACCACCCCCACCCCCCGCCACCGAAACCCCGCCTCCGGCGCTCGCGTGACGCCCCTGCGGACGCAGACGCCCCGCCCGCCCCGCCCCCGGTGGGCGGGTTTC
>JANHGL010021027.1:0-16652 GCA_024611195.1 Ceyx melanurus
GGGGAGGGCGGCTGGGTGGCGGCGGCAGCGGCGGAGGAGGAGGAGGGGAGCGGAGGCGGGGACCAGCCGGCCCCAGCCCAGCCCAGCGCATTGCCCCGGCCGGACACGGCGCCCGGGGCGGAGATGGCGGACGAGCCCCAGAAGAAGCCGCATTTGTCGGCCTTGGTGGGGCACACCAATGGGCTCACCAAGCCCGCTTCGCTGGCCGCCGCCAACCGCGCCGGGGGAGGAGGAGGAGGAGTGGGGGGAGGTGCGACCGCCTCCTCCAAGAAACTCGTGATCAAGAACTTCAGAGGTGGGTGCGGGCCGGGCCGGGCCCTCTACCCCGGCAGGTGCGCCCTGCCCCGCCACCCGGCCCCGTCCCGACCTTTGTTTACCGCGGGCCCAGCCGCTCCCCGCCCCTTCCCCGCGGCCGGCAGGCGGTGACTGGGCCGGCGGCGGGAGGGGGGGGGTAGGGGGTCCCGTCGCTGTCACTCTCCCCACCGTTTTATCTGGGCGAGGGGAGGCTGCTGCAGCCGGGACGTCGACCCTCCCTGCTGCCGTCACCATCGCGCTTTAAGGGCTTACGGGGACGCGCGTCGGGTTCTGTGCGTGGGGGCAGCGGGAGGAGCAGCGAAGAGTCGCTCCCCGCAGGAAGCGGGCAGAAAGCCACCTTAGTGTCACAACTAATTAAAGCATCGGCCAGGGTTACCTGGCTAAAAGTAACGTGGGGGTTAAAACGCGACGACCCTGCGGCTGGAGCCGCCCCGAGGCCACCGGCGAGGGGTCGCGGTGCCGGTGCCGTCCTGCCCGGGCAGGGTCCGCGCCTCGGCCCCCGGGCGTCCCGGCGTGTGCGGGGCCGGCCGGCTGAGGGGTCAAGTGCCCCGTGCAAAGGTTCGAGCGCCTCGGGTGGAGTTACTAACCCTCTCCTTGTGCCAAACTTAACCGAAAGAGCACAACATGGCTTAGCAGAACTTAATGAAGCAGCGTGAGAAGGTTTGGTACCCGCGCCTATTGGGCGGCTGGTTTCCAACTCCCTCTGTCTTCCTTCGTAGAAAGACCCAAGTTACCAGATAATTATACTCAGGACACTTGGCAAAAACTTCATGAAGCGGTGGGAGCGATACAGAGTAGCATTTCTATTAAATACAACCTTGAAGAGCTCTACCAGGTAAGGCACTCGGGGTTGGCTTGTTTTTTTGGTTTGTGGTTTTGGTTCTTGTGGTTGGTTGGTTGTTTTTCACTTTGTTGTGGGTTGGGTGTTGGTTTTTTTGGGGGGGGGGGGTGGAGGGGGGGTTGTTTGTTTGTTTTGGTTTTCTTTTTTGTTGATTTGTGTGTTTTGTGTGTATTTTTTTGTTTTGTGGGGTTTTTCTTGTATGTGTTTTTTTTGTTTGGTTTTGTTCGTTTCTGTTTCTGAGTTTAGCAGTAGGAAAATAACTGCTTTGAGACTTTTCCAGAGGTACACATTTAACATCATGTGTTTTGACTTGTTAAAAGTTGATGGTATTTTTCTGAACTGTTCGCTTGATACTCTGATTCTAGGCAGTTTACAGTTTTATGGATCAGGTCCTTGGAGAGTTACCAGGATCTGGGCCCATGAAAAAGCAGTTTGTCGGGAACATGGAAAGCTGTGCCTCAGCAGGGCTGACATTCAAGTCTCAGTCTCTTTGATTCAGTGCCTACTCAAGATGCTGAGATGGAATGTTGCTCTCCCTGGCTTATGCAGATACATATTTTATGATGATTTGTTTCTCTTTTGTACTTGCTATGATCTCTTCTGAATCTTCTGTTGAAATGCTCATTATTATTAGGGAATAGCAGACTTCAGCATCAATACTCTTTGGGGAATTAAAATAAGAATCGATTGAGCAGGCAACAAACTCATCTTACCTGTGTTTCAGATTACTGTTATGTTTTCATAACAGTCAGGATCTTAATGTTTTAATTAAAGTGGTGATAAAGTGTTTCTGAAACATCTGGACTACTGAAGCAAGGGGCTAGGGAAGGTAAAAGAGAAATGCTCATGAGCCATTTCTTTCTATTTTCTCCATTTAGAGATGGCTTCTTTCTATATTGTGTGTATGTTCTTTGAAGTTTTTAACTGAATCAGTAATTTTATACAGTGACCACCACGTTACAAAAAATTCCTGGTGTGTTAAATTGTGCTACACAGCTTAAATTAGTTATGAGTTTTCTGTGGGTGCAGGTGTTTGAGCTGCAGATGTGGATCTCATTGCCAGATCAGCACTTAAGACATTACTGTGTTCACCTAAAATGTTCTAAATGTTCGGTCCATACTGGGTCCATGCTCAAGAGAAAATCAGGGTGAATCTGAGAGCTGACTCTGCTTGTCTCTGTGGTTAGTTAGGGTTTATGATATATGGGTCTAAAATGGCCAATTATCTAATGCATCTTGATTTAATATAATTTATTCCCTTTAAATAGATAATTTGACTGTGATATAATCAGCTCTTAATCCTTGCAGGTTTGACGAGTTTGAATTAGATAATACATTTTATGGTTATAAACTCAGCATTTGAAAAATCCTGCTTTTTCATGCCTAGCTAAAAAAAAAAAAAACAAAGAAAAGCTCTCAGATGCTTTAAGCGTTACCTAACTTGTTTTCAGAGGCTCAGAAATGGGATTATAGCAATATGGCTATGAAACTGCCAAGGTACAGACTTGAGTTTTGGCAGAGGAGGAGAGAGATTTCACGTGAACTACGAAGGGAGAACTGTACTTTTGGCTTTTTCAGTTTGCCTGCTGATTTGTCAAACCTCTGCAAGGCCAGGCCAATAATGTGTCAGGCAGTGGTGTGAATCAGCCAGGTCTCTGCTCACTGGGCAGGGGTGCTCACAGTGCCTGGGCAAACACAGGTACTCACTCTCCTGCCAAAGGAATACTAGATTAAGTTCAGCATCCATCAGAAATCTGATCTGTACTTACAGATGGCTTTAACTCCCTGTTGGTGAGCAGCAAGTCATCCACAGGGGAGTATTTCTCGGGATACATTGTTCAGACTATCAAGGACAATTTAAAATTGCTATTTTTAATGTTGGTTTGTTTGGTTTGAGTTTTTGGTTTTGGTGTTTTTTGAGTCTGTCTGACGTTTTGAGGAGGAAGTGAGAGTCCTGCTAGAGTTCAGTGTGGTGAGTGGGCTGGTGTACCAGCCTGCCTTTGAATTTTCGGGTTTATTTATTTAATTTGGCATGGTGGCTGAGAAAAAAACTGAAGAACAATGTCAAGGCTTTGTGGGAAGCCTGAAGGATACTCCTTTCCAGGCATTGGAAGCAGCATGGGAGCAGGCATGAAGGTGCTTGGCAGAGACATAGTCAGTGAGCAATGGGAGTGTGGCAGCCAATTTTTTGTGACTAAAATAGAAGTGGTGGCTGGGATTGGTGGTAGATTGCACAGATTTTGATAGAAGTAACTTATACTTGATGGGATAGAGAAAAGTGGGGCAGTGCAAAGAATTGCCAAGTGAGGAGTGATAAAAATAATGGAAAAAGAAAATTCCCTTTGCAGCAAAGGCCTAAATAACCTGAAATGGGGCAGCACTGCCCTTCTGGAGGACATAGAGTAGGGTGGTGGAGTAGTGAAGGAAAAAAACTGATGAGTCTTGACCACACTTATTTGTGTGAATGGATAGGGAGGGCTATGTCTTAAGAAACTAAATGAACCATCTGCAAAATGATTGTGTGAATAGTTTGTTGCAGATGTCATTTTACTTAGGTGTTTTAAGACCAGATGAAAAGCCCAGAATAGGCACTGTGTAGTAGTTTTGTTTGTTTGCTTGCTTTAACACAGTATCAAAATCGAGTAAGCCAGAGTTGATGTGCATGAAAATAAAATAACATCAAGTAGGCTAGAATTACCCCATGAGGACATCTCTAGGAAGCAGGTTCACTTTGTGTTTTGGAAGACAAACTCTTCAGGATGTTGGAACTTCTAGAGGAAATTGTACAAGTAGCAATAATTTGCATGCTAAAAGTTTAAACAGAAGACTTGCTCAAAGCAAGCTATTAAAAGGTTGGTTTGAAACAAAAATTGTACTAGATTTGTGTAGGTGAAGAGTCTAAAAGTTTTGTCTTTCTCCTATCCTTGTAGATGTGATAATTACTGTAGCTTTTTTCCTAATTGTGCACAAAATTAATAAAAGTCAAATCAGTTTTCTTCAGAAAGACACGTAGCAAAAACTCTAAATGAAACAAAAAGTGAAGGAGTAAATTCCTGCATTTCATGTCCCCATCAAAAAACTGAGGTTATATAGCTGCTGTCTTATATACACTTTAAGCCAAATAATATGACAGACCAAAAAAAGCTAAAATTTGGGCCAAACACTGGGAAAATGCTGAAATGTTGTCCAAGTTCATTGATGCCATCAGATAATTTATTTTTAAAAAGTGACATTAAGAACCCTCTGAAGCAAAGGAAGGCATTCTTGGGTCAGTTTTAGTTGCTCAGGTAAAAGAGTACATTAGGTGATCTTTGCAGGATCAGCTTAGAGCATCAGTGCAGTGGAAGGGAAGTTGAAGACAGCTGTATTTTTAGTTCCAGAAATCATGTCCAACTCCTTCAAACAATTTTGTATGAAGAACTGAATGCCCCAAAATACTTCCAGTAAACTTTACAGTTCTCACAGGGCATTTGGCTGTCTTTGCTGTGATTCATTTCAGATTCTAGAGTCTATTAATATAAGAATTTCTTGAAATACAGCACATGAGTTAAAATAAAAGTGTGCCTGGAATGAAGTCTAAATATAGACACTGGTATTAAGCAAAGCTACGTTTTCTCTTTGGCATTCTCATTGAGTCTCTTGTGAGGAAAAAAATGTTAGTGTAAGACTGCAATTACTAAAGAGCTGAACAGCAGCAGTGTTGTAGAGATGGCCAGAGCTGTCACAGTGCAGTCTAGGTCCCCTGCATCACAACTCAATTTATATTAATGTAGTGACTTCAGTAATGTTTGTTTTTTGGCAGAATTGGTTCTCTTAGTCAACTATGGATAAATGATCATGAGGTCCAAATAAGTCAGTTCAAGTCTATGTAATGGTTAATATTGGGGTGTGTGTGTGTGTGTGCTATTTTTGGTGGGATTTTAAAAATTATTCTTACTTTTGTTTTTGTTGGGGATTTTTGGTGTGTTTTTGTTTGGTTTTGGGGGTTTTATTTATGTTTACCCATCAGTTTACATACCTCATCATGGCTGTATGAATCAGTGGAAACATTCAGAAAGAAATCAAATGATACAGGAAAGCAACTGTATTTGTTTACCATTTAGAGAGAGTAGTTTAAATCTCCATCTTATTCATAAGGGAGAATATTTGGTATGTGTCATGGTTTAGGGTCAGGACAGCCTGCTAGACCTGTAACAGCTGCTCTGTTAACCCCCCTTCCCAAAGGGGAAGAGAAAGGGAATAAGGGAGGGAGACTTCGCCATTAGAAAAGGAAACTAGACCAACTTAAATTAAAATTATAATAATAAAAAAATTGAATATATACAAATATATATAAACTCAGTGTTGAACCCAACCCCCTTGATGGCAATTCCATCACTGTCACCACTGGTGCTGTGGAGCAGGCACTGGGAGAGTCCCAGGCTGGGCCCAGCAGCTGATGGGAGCTGTGTTCAGGAGCTGGATTCTGGTGCTGGATTCAGGAGCTCGTGGATCAGGATCAAAGGCAGAATGGACAGAGTCCTTATCAGATGCTGGCCAGTGAAGAACCCAGAAGACCTGAGCCCAGCTTGACCCTTGTGATTCCTCAGCTTTATCCCAAATGTGACATATATGGGCTGGAATCCTTCTCTGGTCAGTTTGGGGTCACCTGTCCTGCTGCTCCTCCCCACAGGTGCAGCCTTTTACTTTCTGCACCCCAGCATGGCACACAAGATCCAGCAGTGGCCTTGGTCTGCACACCAGCCCTTGGTACTAACTCTAACCATGGGGTGTTATCGCTGCCAGGAGCAGACACTGCCTGGGAAACACACTGCTGACTTCAGGCAGTGCTGTTAGTTGGAGAAACTGAGCTGAACAGTAAAATCCCTGAACAGAACTAGTTCTGTTCTCACTCAAACCAGGACAGTATGATTGTGTTCCCTCACAAGAAAGTGTGTGTGTGTGTGTGTGTGTGTGTGTTTGTTTGTGTGCTGCAGGATGCACAAAATGGACCAACAGGAGGAGATCTGCTGCTGAGCAATATTGGTGGGGAGTGTGAGAATTCTAGTAGCATGGTTTGTATTGGGCCTAGTTTGTATATGAAAACTAGCAGCATAAGAAGGGATGAAAATCAGAGAATTGTGAAGTCTTATTTTTTCTACCTAATTTAATTTCGATGTTTTATTTTTGTGTACAGCTTGACCAGATGATGCTGCCTTTTTTTTTTTTTCCCCTTTGTTATTGGTCTTGATTACACAAGCACAAAATCTGAGGTTTTGTTTTGTCTCGTTAATAATATTTTTTGTTGTTTTTAGGCTGTTGAAAATCTCTGTTCTTACAAAGTCTCTGCTACACTGTACAAACAGCTGCGACAAGTCTGTGAAGACCATGTGAAAGCACAAATCCTTCAGTTTAGAGAATATCCTTTTCTCATGCACAGAAATGGTTAGAATGGTTAGTTTATATAATTGTTTTTTAAAACAGCACTTACAGAGTTACACCAGTAATTGCCAACATGTTAACATGATCTTCTGAAGAGATTGATCTAAAACTGGTGTTTTAAAGCTTTGCTTTCTCCCTGCCCTCTGACAGAGATGGTGGTTTCAAGAGTTGAGAGGTTTTTGTTTTACAGGTCTATCACTTTATATTCCCAAGGACAGGAGACCATGGTAATCAGGTTTGGCCGGAGGGAGATTGAGATCATATAGTGCAGGAGAGGAAGTTAAAGTCACATTTGGATTTACTGGTATGATGCATGAGAATTCTGTCATTGTAAATAACAGATGGATCTGTGGCATAATGAAGAAAACTCTACAGTTTACTTTGGGAGGCCTGGAGACGTATGTGAAAAGAGCAGTATTTGGATTTGATGAGGATTATTTGGAACTGTAACTGCTTTTAAGAGATTAGGGTCACTCTTGTTGTGCACAGTGTGAACTCATTACACAAAATAAACCTTTCTATCCCTCTCACCTCAGCTGGTGACAAGGTTGTTTTTGACATTGATGGGATCTCTTGTTTAAATCTATATCAGAGTTATACAAGGCAGCCACTAGATGGTATTACTGAAGAGCAGTGAGTGTTATTCCTTGAAAACACAGGGAGGCCTTTTGGAGAACTGCCAGCCTCTTTACTGGGCAGCAGCTCTGCAATTAATGTTTTATCCCTGGGCAGTCACCCTCACATTGGAATATCCATAGAGCAGCTTTGCTTAATGGCTGTCAGATCACCTCCAGAATCGGGCCTTGAAAGATACCACCAAGCTAGTTTTCCTTAGTAGCTGCTGTACAGATTCTCTGGATAGTCTTTTATTTTTAAAGAAGATAAATAAATGCTGGCAAGATCATTGCAGACAAATGGTAAGTAGAAAGTTTGTTCAGAACACATATGGATGAGGTGTGAAATCTGGCAAAAAGGAGTTTGTCATGGTGTTGGCTTGGAACTGTGCTACCCCTCCTCATCCCAAGTCCCAGCATTGCTTTTCACTTTGACCTTTGCTGGCTGGGGGTGGATTTTTTTGTTGTATTCTTGTGTTCTGTGTGTTAACTCTCGACTTCCATAGGTTTTGTACGAAGATAAAATGTCAGTCAGAAATGTGTTGACACCTGTTTACTGTGGGTGGAAAGGGAAACTAACCAGGCTATGCTGAAATTATTTGTTGTTTGTAATTTTAAGTATTTGGAGAACCTGCAGTCTTTGCTTTCAGGTAGCTCCAAGAGCTTGGTTAATTAGTGAGTTTTGGGGTTGGTTTTTTTTGTAGTTGGTTTGGTTTTTGTTTTTTCAAAACAGGGATGATTGTCTTGACTATAGGGCTAAGAAACAGGAAGATGAAAGAACTAAAGCACTCTTTCTTTCTGCACTTCTTGTCCTCTACCTCCACAATTAATAATATTACAGAAAAAAAGAATCCTCTCTGTGAATTGTCCCTTTAAGAATGTATCATTAGAATTCTGAAGCAGCATTTTACAATGAGTTTTCATTGCATTGTTGCTTAGCATTGGCTACTGATACCCCAAATGATTTAATTTTAATTTTCATTCTTCAAATCCACCCCTCACTGTGATTTTTATCTGAAATAAAAATGGAAAATGTTATGGAAACTATTCAAAACAGGTCAACAGTCTGATGACAATAGAGTTGAAGTTTATTACCTTGAAAATGTAATTAAACTGCACCTGTGTTTTGATTAAAAGGCTTTTACTATGAACTATGGTCACTTTAATTACTTTTGAGCATTCTTTTTTCTTACTTTTCTCCTGAAAGCAACAACATGTAGCAAGTGATTGTCCATGGGCTGAGTTAGAACTTGCGGTATTTAAGAAAAAAAATTAGCATTGCTACTGTTTTACTTTAATATGCTTGGCCAGAAATTATGCCAAGTTGAAAATTGCTTCAGAAGCAATTACATCTTTTAGGGGAGTAGTAGGTGGACAGCTGGGGATAGGAATTTCTTGAGCTGGCCTGGAGGTGAGCTAGTTACTGACATCATGAGTTGCATTATTGCCAAACTGAAAGCTAGGCAGCCTTTTTTTAAGCAAAGTTTAATTTCCTTCTCCCACTTCTTTAATTCTGGAGAAAGATAATATATGTTTATACCTTCTTTCCATGGTTTGTATTAATGTGTATCTATTTTTCTCAAGAATTTTGGCTGCTAACTTCTATTATGGAAAGTAATCTGCACAGCTGATTACTGTCTCTGCTTAATGCTTTGTTCTTTGTGTGTGTGTGTGTGTGTTTTGTTTGTTGTGGGTGTTGGTTTGTTTGTTTTTTGTTTGTTTAAAAAAATCAAAAACCCTATCAGCATGCTGTTTCAGGGTGTTTACTGAATGCCTTTGTGGTACTGCTTGAATGGCTTATGTATCTCAGTAGCAGTGAAGCTCATAACAGGCTAATAGAAGTAATTAGTTAATAGCTAGGAATTTGAAAACTGTCTTGGATGAACTTTGCAATACTGCTTAGTAATTGTACTGACATCAATAAATTACATACTAGTGACTGAACAAATCAGCATAAAAGCTGAAAATACATCTATCAGTAGTTAAGGTGCATGTCTGTATGATGTCATTTTTTAGAAGTTGTTTTGGAATTTAGAATATCACTTGATGGTGAAGAGAAAAACATTTTCTTTATGTCTTTTCAGATCATGATCAGAAGCATTTTCTTATTTTTGGATCGTACATATGTACTTCAGAATTCAATGCTTCCTTCTATATGGTAGGTATCCATGTAAGTATTCCTCAGATCTTTAGTTTGAACATGCTGTTACAACTGCAAAGGTCAAAAATCAATTTCTCACATCATAGTCATTCTGGTCTTTCAAATTTTCTCTTAATTTATGGAAATACATGTCAGCACATGCATGTGTCATTTCTTCCTTCCCCAGGAATATTTATTGTAAAGTGAGGGTAAAAAGAAATATCTGTGAACATTTACTTAAAGGTGAAGGCATCTCTATTGCTGTCGTTAGCACAGCCTGGCTGTGTGGGGAGCTTCCTTGGGGTACTGCCTCTGTGCCTTAGTGCTGGCCCAGCATTACTTCAGGTGCTCCTTATTTTGGCAAAATTCATCAATCATCTCCTTGCCCTGTTTGTTGGTTTGTTTTTTCTTTTTTTAATAAGTCAGGTACACTGGCAAGGTGCAGATCATCTTTCCAGCACTGGCCTCTTGAAAGTCGAAACCTGAGTGTCAGAGCATTGGGGTGGTGCTGCTGTACTTTCAGCACACCATGGTCACACCTTTGGACATTCTGATTTTAATCATCTCTCCTGAGGACCATTGTATATATCATTGCCCAAGCAGACAAACCCAGGCTTTGCCAAAAAATTCTGGTATCTTTACTTCACCTAAATTAAAAACATATGTAAAGTACTTTTTCCTGCCTGGCTGGTTTCTGTGCTCTCAGGAGATCCTCAGGCTGTCTTCTCAGGCTTCCTCCTCCCACCTCTTGCTTGTCTTGTGGACATTTGTCTTCCCAACCTCTATGATATTTTTCCTCCAACTTGTGTTAGGCTTCCTTCTAGTAAAAGTTGTTGAAGAGATCTGTTCATACTTCTGTCTTTTCCTTGTACTGGGAAAATTCCCTTTTGAAATCCTGATGCATGTGAAGAAGTTGGAGGTAACAAGTTTTATCTAAGATTCCTCTGTTTCCTTGGCTAAGCCAGTGTTTAATAATTTGCTGCTTCCTGGCATAGAGAAAACCATTCTTCATCTTAGAATGAAACAAGAATGTGAAACAGGTGATGATAAGGTCCTAAACATACATAGAATTCATGCTATTGAATAAAACTTAGAAATCACACACAGACTGACTGATCCAGGGACTCTTATGTTATATGCTCAGATCTTAAATTATTTTTATTATAGTTTTGGGGTTTTTTAAGAGAATAGAGAATGATATAGTGTATTATGTGAAAGACAGGCAAGCTGCTCACAGTTCTCAGCTGAAGTGTATGTGTCTGGTAGCATATAACGTGGTGCTTTTATTATTATTCTTGTTATGGTTTTCTCAGTGGACAGTGTCAAAAAGATTATCCATCCCATTGATATATTGTCTGTATAATATGTATACCCTATATATATACATTTATATATTTTTATTTTTCTCAAACTGAGATAATGGATTTTTGGGAGTGTGATTTAGTAATTTGCAATGTTCACACAGGGATATGGGGCTAGAGTTATTTAGAAATCATGTCATTAGTGACAAGCAAGTTCAAAACAAGACTATTGATGGAATCCTCCTGCTGATTGAGCGAGAGCGAAGTGGTGAAGCCGTGGACAGGAGTTTGCTGCGGAGTTTGTTGAGCATGCTGTCTGACCTGCAGGTGAGTACAGCACATTTCACTAGCAACAGCTATGTTTAGAAAAAGTTTAGACTTTTCTAATTTGTGTGTTGTACAAAAATAGTTTTATTCTTCTAGTAAATGTAGCTATTAACTGGTAAGATTGCCTATTCTTTCCCAATGTGCAATCTTTTATTCCCTGTTTTTAAATGAGACCTTTACTTCTTCTAAGGAAAACAGGTAATGACCTCCAGACTCTTAAATAATAGATATCTAAGTCTTCTAATATATGCAATATTTTGGTTGTCTTAATCACTTGTTTTCTAAACTAGTGTAAATGAAAGGTAGGAACACAAAAAGACCACCTCTGTTGCTGGAAAAAGGGGTCACTTTTGGAGTGCAGATCCTGGGTCTGTATCACAAAAACATCACTGTATTGGCAGCTTCTTATCGAGGGTGCCAAAAATAGAATGGGACACAAAGTTAAGGCCAAGGTTTTCTAATAGATAAAGTAACTCTGTAATTTACTGCAACTTCACATTAGCATAGGTGATAGTAAGTAACCAAACAGACTAAAAAATGCTGTGCTTCTGGCTTTGGTGTAGGCTGTCCTCTAGTTGACTTTGCAGCCTTGTGTGATGTGCAGTAAAACTTAGTAGCTGTCTTTCATTCTAAGAGGTGCTGAGGTTGCTCCCTTCCCTGTTGGTGTGCAGTATTAAGGAACTGGCTGAAGGTTCAGAAAAAAGTTCAAAGAGACTGAAAGACTACACAAAATAATCCTTTTTGGTCAGGTGCCTTACCTGCTTTTCTGCCTTTCATGTTAATCCTCCTGACTTTCATCTGTTACTTTCTCTAGTGTACCAAAAAATTCATAACTGATTTTTCTGTTCAAGAGCGAAGGCAAACTTCTGTGTGCTTCTTCCCACTGATTTTTCCCCACTGATGTTTGCCAGTTTCTCTAACTGCATCAGCTTTTTCTAGGTGTTGACTTTCTAAGGTTTATTGTTTTCTAGCAAAGAACTGTGCTAACTAAAGATAAACATTTCCCTTAATTGGGTCCTTCTTACAGATCTTAAGTCTGTATTCTCCTTTACTGGCTCAGAAGTGTAGGTTTCTTCTTTCACTAAACAAACATAGTCTAATCCATTCTTTCATAACATCTATCATTTCACTGAGATAGAGATGTGCTCATAATCCTGTAATTATACACCAGGATCTCCACTTCCTCTTTCAATAGAAATTACTTTCTGGAAGAAAGATTAATTAAGCAAATCTTTAATTTAATTTGATAGCAATCTATTAATTCCTAATTTATAGGCAGTTATGCAGCTCCTGAAAGTTTATTTCTTCTTGCATAAATCCTATTGCTGTTGCCTATTGTAGAACTTTACACGTTTTATGTAGAAAATAGTTCCATATGCTGTTATGTTGATGTTTCTTTCCACTTATGCAGAAGGAAAGAAAAGTGTGAAATGAAATCTAGTAGTTGATTCTGTTGAACTTGGAACTAGTGTAAAGAGAAGGCTGAAACAATGAGTTGATGTCTACTTGTGATGCTGGATTAGTGAGCTATTATGTTCTGAATGCCTGTTAAGACAGAGGTTTCATAATTAAGTTTGCACTGAAAAAAAATCAGGCTTTTAAAAGTCTTTATGAGAAAAAATGGTCAGAATTTAGTTTTACAACTCTGCTATATGTTTTGAAAGATATATTTTATTCTATTCTTCCACCACTCTCAAGGAATCTTTCATTTTTCTTTTCACTAACTGTCCCTCTGTTTACTTGTTATTCCCTAGCTACATTCTCCAGACTGTTTTAATTACTTTATATAATTGTCCTTTCTAACTTATCTCCTTTCAGACTAAGCTGTTAGCTATCATGCAGAAAAATTTAATTGTCTGTGATTGTTGTTGGTGCCTTTTTTTTTACACACCTTATTACTTCCCTGGAGAGAAAGTTCACCTTCTTTGGCATAATTTGTTTTTCCTGAGCCACTGAGATAAGATTGGAAGATCTGAAGATGCATTCATTACCCAGTGTATTATTATTTTACTGATTGGAATTACTTGTTTTGTGTCTGTTTCACTGCTTGGAAATATTTTATTATTTTTTTAACCACACAGGTATCTATGGGAGACTTGTCCTCAGGTGGCTTGGGTGTCATTGCTGTGCTATGAAGCTGGGTACTGGTGTTGGGCTGTGTGTCTTAAGCAGAAGTCTGTCAATTTAGACAATTTGAGTAGTGATGATTAAACAAATATTGATGCACTGGGAAGTCAGCTCTGATCTCAGTCCTTCTAAAACCTAAATCTTTCTCAGAGTGGTCAAACAGAGAATTTATTTGTAATGTAACATTACTCTGACACTTCTTGTAACTGTGCCTTCTTGAAATGCTACTTGCCTTCTATGCCTGACAGGAAAAAAAATGTAACTAACTAAAGTAATTTCTTGGGCAGGTTTACAAGGAATCATTTGAACAGAGGTTTCTGGAAGAGACAAACTGTTTATATGCTGCAGAAGGACAGAGATTAATGCAAGAAAGAGAGGTAGGTGCATGCTCTTATATTAGTTTTATTTGCTATGGGATTACATGAGAACTTCTGATAGTGCCTTGGTGTATTAATGCTCTGTAAAATGTGTTGGTACCCCAGTACACATGTGCACATTCAAGTGTTTTGATGTGAACCACAGAATTGTATCAAAGGGAAGAGCAGACTCCAGATTATCTTGGTGCTTGAAATATGTAATTAAGAAACTCAGTGATATCTTGTGTAGCTAAAGTCACACTACCAGAAATTGATTTCCCCATACAGCTTAAAGTTGTGCCATCAGTATTACTCTTGCCCAACAGCTGCAAAATGGCCACTGGCATCATTTTATTGTGTGGTTAATACTTAAATCAATTGTTTACTCATTTACTATTTTGCTGGTTTGTTTCTTTTCCTTTTTAGTTAAATATGCTTAAGATGGGGGTTTTTTTCCTGTCCTCTTGAGATAAAACTCTGCACTGCAGTGGACAGCCTGCAGATGTGGTTATCTCTGAAAATGTCTGTGTTTCTTTGTGGTCTAAACCACAGAAGACTACTTTTAATAATTCCATTTTAACAGTGAGCTATTACAAATGTGCTGGAAACACCTGTTGACATTGCACTGAGGTGAATCCCTGTGTCTCATCCTGCTCCATTCACCTCACCTGGGCATTCCACTGGGCCCTGAGGTGAAATGCTTTGACAGAGATTTTGAGGCTGAGCCTTACTTCTATATACCTGGTGCAGAGCTGTGGAAAAACATAAAAGGAGAAAAACCCTAACACAGATGCACATAGATGGGCATATGAACATAATGCATTAGCCTGAGTTTTCCATACCTTTATCATCATATGTTCTAAATGTGTTAACTCTCCATAGGGACAGATACTCCACTGGAGAAACTACCATTGAGCTAATAGAACTGTATGGTTCACACCACCTGAAAATCTGCTTTATGATACTTAAAGGGGTAGCTTTGCTCAGAAGCGTTTCAGATGAAGTAGCTTCGTCTGAAAAATGATCAGATTTCTGTTTTACTTTCTGTCAGGTGTGTTTACAATGCTTCTCATATAAAGTAACATTGATTAATAAAAATACAAATTATGTAGTATGTAATAACATTCTTGTGGCTTAGTCCTTTCC
This sequence comes from Ceyx melanurus, assembly GCA_024611195.1. Classification (NCBI taxonomy): domain Eukaryota; kingdom Metazoa; phylum Chordata; class Aves; order Coraciiformes; family Alcedinidae; genus Ceyx; species Ceyx melanurus. The sequence goes on from JANHGL010021027.1 coordinate 14,589, forward strand.
AATTTCTATTCTCTTTACATTTGTACTTTAAAATAATTGTCATGGAGCAAGACTCTGCCTTTCATACTTTTGTAGTTGAACTTGACATTCTCTTGTCTTACTAGGTGCCAGAATATCTTCACCATGTTAGTAAACGTTTGGAAGAAGAAGGAGACAGAGTAATAACATACTTAGACCACAGCACACAGTGAGTAAAATTTTGTTATTCTTAGCATTAGTCACACATCCTTCATAAAACAGTGTGATTATCTATGGTTGTAGAGACACAGATCTGCATCATCACATATTTATATAATGTTACAGATACTCTCTTGTTGGCAGCCCTTGTGATAACAACTTGGTTTTTTTTAGACTTTATTTTTATCAAAGTTGATTTCTTTAAAGTCAAAATACACTTTCAGAGGGGTGAAATTTGTCCAGAAAGAGTAATCTTTATAGTAAAATTAATAAAAGAACTCTACAAGAACTCAAATTTGCAGTATCAAAGAAGCAGCTGATTGTAGCCATTCATGTACAGCAGGAACCACAAATCCCTTGAGGGGAAAAAGACTCATTAAGCAAAAAAAACCCAAAACCAACACAAAACCAATAAAAGGTTAAATTATGGCATAATATAGAGATGGACATTGCTCATCAGCAATCCAGGATGTGAACTTGCCACAGTAGAGCAGCTTTGCAGCTGCTGCCAATGTATTGTGCAAGATAACTTTCCCTTTTTTCGCTTGCATTTTGAGTGTGTGTTGCTAGGGTAAGAATGAATGTGCATTCAGGAAGTACTGCAGGGACACTGGCATGCTATAAATTCATATATCATTTGTCCTGCAGTAAGCAGTTGAATTTTTTTTTTTAATAAAGAGCATTTCTTTTTAACTTATTATTTTCTTCAGATACATTTTATATATGTAGTCACACACACATGTGTTATGGTTGTGTCATGGTACATACCTGAACTTGAGTCTCCTTCCCATAAATGCTGATTGCAGGGTGACTTGCTTTTTCTGTCAAAATCACTCATATTAAAAGAAATGGAACTATTTCTATATATAAAATTAATGCATATGTGTTAAAAATTCATTTGATATAACTATCAGTCCAAATATACATCAACTCCTTGCTTTGGATCTTGTCCTTAGGTAAATGCTTAGAAACCTACTTTTAGAAGGCTTTGCACTAATTTCCTTCCTTTGCATTAAGAAGCAGCAGTTCTTAAAATTAGTGCTGTACAGAAGGTACCTTCAGGCTTATTCATTCACTAGAAGTCAAGATTAATACTCATTCTGCCTGCTTGTTAGGAAATAGTGCTTTGCCCCTCAGGCTCAAGCAGATGAATTTTCCTTTCATCCCCTGTAGGCATAGTAGGTCTATTTTATACACCCTTGACTCCATCTACTGTTGGAGGTAGTCAGCAGTGAAAACTTCAAGGAATATGGAAGTGACCATTAAAATGATTGTGTGAAGGTCAGGCAAGTCACTCATGGGCTGTGTCAGGAAAGGTGGTGTTTTAGCAAAGGTACAGGTGTAATTTGAATGCTGCTGTGTAAAAGGCTTCCATCAATCAGTGTCAAGCACCTCTCTTCTAGAAAATCCAAATTAAGGGTCTGAGAAGCAGTTTTATAAAAATTAACTCAGAAAGAAATGTTTGGTCTTTTGTTGTCATGTTGTAAGTAGCAATAGAAGTTTAAACATTTAATTTCATTTTCTCTGCACTTCAGACATTTCTTCTTTTAGGCTATAAAAGATGTAAAGGAAAACTTGCCACCATTTTTCAGTCCTTTCTAAAGTAAATCTGTCAAATATTTAATAGTAAAAAGTAGGAAAAATTCAAGGATGAGATTAAATGTTTTGCAAATATGAGTCTTGTGTTCTAGCTCAGTTTATCCTTACGTAGATGCATAACATAATCAGATGGAAAGTCTGAGCTTTGAACATCAGTAGCATGTATTTACGTATTAAATTTGGAATTCAAACCCTTGGAGGTTGGTTGTTGTTGTTTGGTTTTTTTTGTTTGTTTCCAATAAAATATCAATTTTACTTTTTTCCAAAATTTTTTTAAATTAATTTTTG
>JANHGL010021027.1:16752-41065 GCA_024611195.1 Ceyx melanurus
ATTCAAGTTTGAAATTATTTTTTAATTATATACATTATTTATTGTTTTCTTTGATTACTTGTCACACATAACATTTTTGTCTTAATTTGTAGCCTCTAAGTAGAAAGTTGTTGGGTTTTTTTTGTTGTTTTTTTTTTTTTGTGTTGCAATATAAGTACAAATATACCATGAAAGGGGGCAATTCCCTTGTACTTAATACTCCTAATATGATTTTTTTGCCTTATTTAGGAAACCACTGATTGCTTGTGTTGAGAAGCAGCTACTAGGAGAACACTTATCAGCTATTTTGCAAAAAGGTAATATTTAAAATTATTATTGTAATCTCTGATAAGCAATAGATTTTCATACTCTGCAATAACTATAAACTCCACAGCTTGTATTATGGAGGTATATTAACCATGGGAAAAACTTCCCCAGATAAAAAAAACTAAGTCTATGACTATTATACCCACTATAACAAGTTAATTATATATGTGGAAACAAATATCTACAATATAATTCAGTATTGGTAAGGTTGCTAAACCCCTTGAATCTCCTTTGTCTTGCAGCAGTTGACTTAGGAATTAAACCTTATGAACTGCTTATTTCAAAGAATTATTTAAACATCTAAATGAGAGCTGCATTTATTGTCATAGCTTCTTTTATGTGATAATCACACAGCTCGAGGTGCAATTGCTTTACCTATTTTTGTGATTTTAGTTCAAGAATCAGGAGTTATTTGAACTGATGACATTCCAAGGCAAATGCTTTTGTCTGTATTGGTAATTTCAGATAAGAGCTCCAGTCTTCTTAGGAAGTCTTTATTCATTAGTTTTCAGATCACCATTTTTTTGTTTCTCTTAACTTTTAATCTCCTCTTTTTCACAGAATTTCTGGGTTTGGCCTGTATTCCCTGATGTTTTAATACTTTGAATAATCCTTTTCTTTCTGTAGCCATATTCTGGATTTTAGGTCTTGTAGCCAATTTTCCTTACATCTTTGTTTCCTTTACTGCTACAAAACAGATATCCCTAGTAGTCTGGTATCTTCAGGCTCCATCACATACATATTTGTTAATACTTTCAGGTTGTTATATAGATCCCTTTCACTGCTTTCTTAATCCTCTTTAAAGATAGACATACAATCACAGTTTGTATGTCACACATACAATTCTCTGAACTTCTCTAGGAATAGGTTAATTCACTGTTTTCAATACATTTATAAAAATAAGCATGGTTGCTCTATCTTAGCTGTTCTTAAGCTTATCATAAACATAAGGTAAGAATTTTTTTTTTATATATAAATTTTGCTTACTCTTTAATCTGAGTGTTATTTTAAAGTAATTTTTCCAGTGACACATTTGTTTTATCAGTTGGCTTAACCAGAAAGCATGTGATCTTGTTTACATGAACTTTTCCTTGGTTTTCATGTATCACCCATGTAAGTATGGAGAATTTTGTACATTTTTTTAGGTACTGTGTTTTAGGTCTATACTATTGTTGGATCAGCTTTTGCATTCTATGTGTGCCCTTAAAGAAAAAGGAAAAAAAAAAAAAGAGTAAGTCTACCATCACTTGACTTGCATAACTTTGCATTCATTTGACCCAGGGCATGTTCTACTTTGCTTGTAACATCCTAGTGTTCCTTGCAAGTAGAAGACACTGCCTCTTGTAGGTTTTGTTCTTTAGAAGGCATGTGATGTAGTCAGTTTGATACAGGGGAGGACGGAGCTTACAAATGCAGGGTGTATATATAAGAAACTTTTTTTCTTGTATTACTACAACTGCCATTGTCTAGATATTGGTGTGTTTTTTTCATGGTGAGTATAATACATTTTTCCAAAGCTATGTCAGTGCTTTCTACTAAGTTGTGTGAAGCCTTGTGTCAGAGGATTTTTCCTGTATATCTTTTTCATTTGTCAAATAGGTAACATTTTTTTTTCAGTCACAATATAGTGGAAGTATTTTTAAGATTAAGCATATAGTAGAATATTAGGATATTTCAGTAGTATTTGAAAATATTTTATCTAATACCACTTAAAAATTGGAATGAATGAAGTATGTTTTCTGAAGTAGCTCAGTTGTACAGGGTCAGCCACACTGATGTGAATTGTCAACCTCTCTGAAATCAAGCTTTCTGGATTTAAAAAAATGCCATAAATCTTTGATGCTACCTTCCTGCATTACTACAGCCTCTGTCACCACCACCAGACAATGTATCTCTGTTTACACTGGAACTACATTCATTCATCATATTCTCAAATATGAAAATGTGTATGGAGTTGTTACATGATTCATTTTACCCCAAGCTTCCCTTCTCTATTTGTAACTCCAAAGTTTAGGGTGAATCAAGAAAGGCAAAAGTTGTTAGGAAGTAATTTGTAGTTTTGTGTGTTATTTCATCAGTATGAGCATAGACATTTCATAGCACAGTCTTAATCTAAAAACATGGCTCACCACCCTCCACAGAAGAAGTCTTGTCTCTTTACATTTGGGCAGATTACTTAGCTTACTGTTTTCTGACATTCTTTAGATGGTCCTTGATAAAACTGTACCCTTCAAATCAAGCACTCTTCATAAGCATTCTGCAAAAGCTTTACAGTCAACACCTTTTTGTGAAAGTACTTCAAGTTGAAATAGTTTTAAAATATTATACCATAAATCGTTGCAGTCAGTTTAAAAAAGGGGACATGTTGACCCTGAACATATCACTTGCTTTCAGAAATTTGGTCTTTAAAAGTTCACAGTTGTTAAGCAACCTGTAGGGTCTTGTCTTTTGATACATTTTCATAGAGATTTTTCTCATCTATTTCTAACTGTATTTATGCAACTGTATTCAAATTTGCTTTTTCTTCTGATTTATTTTTTTTAGGACTTGATAACCTTCTCGATGAAAATAGAATATCAGATTTGACCCAGACATACCAGCTGTTCAGCAGGGTAAAAGGTGGGCAGCAGATCCTTTTGCAACATTGGAGTGAATACATCAAGGTATTTCTAAGACTTTTTACTAATGTCAAAGTTTATGCTGTTATATTTCTTCTATAAAAACCAAGAGTAATATGAGTGTGCATCAAAATTCTATTTTAAGCAAGTATGGGGAAGGATATTAATGCTTTGCCCCCAGTAACAGTCACATGAAGAGAAACAGCAACACCTAAGTTTTTGGTTTTAAATTTTACAAGAAGGTTTGAATGTTGCATAAGAAGTTATTTTGTTTTGCTTTACTTTTACATAGAGCCACGTACACATGTGTTTGGAGTATGATGGACAGTATGTGCTGTTTTGCTACAAATACACTCAACTGTTTACATATCCACAAAATCAGTTGAACATCAGACTGTAGACAGCTGTACTGCAGGTTAGCAGTGCTACATGTAACCAACCTTCAGCAGTACTGATGAAAGTTCAAGCTGTTTGGAATGGAACATTCTTGAAGATAATCCAGTCTCAAAGTTGTGTTTAGATGCTTCAGGTTTTCTTTGCTAAACATAACCTGAAGATAGCATGCAGCTCTAGTGAGAGCCTGCACTCTAGTGCTCTTGCAAGGTGAGAGCAGGAAAGCTTCACAGGAAGTATTTTTCTCTGGTGTTGGAAATACCTGGTGTGGTGGTTCTCCCCTGAATCACCCAAGTGCTCATCAACCTTCAGGATGAAGGCACAACATCAGTTCATTTCAGAGGTTGCCTTTCCTGCACACCCATGTCTGGAGTTGGCTGAGAAGGAACATATTTCTCCATTTTTCTTCCTTCCTCCCACATTACAGCCCTGACTTAACCCTTGTACTGCCTGCCACTCCATAGACCCTTGTTGTTGCTTATCTACCAGTTGCTGGAGGAGGAGAAAGAGTGAGAAGAGACAATTTTATTCACCAAGATGCCAAGAAGCCCTTATTTATTAATTTACAGCTCTTTTTATACCCTTTTAACCTCAAGGTAATTGGACAAGAAGCCAGCCACCCCCTGGGGTGATTTGCTGGGGTGCCACAGCACCCATAATCAAAACATCTCTCATTTTATAAACAGCTGCCACCAAGGTCACAGCTGGTGGGAGTCTTTGTGATCCCACAAGAAGCAAAACTCGAGGCAGTAGTAATTTTAGCATCCACACCTTGTCATCTGTTTTAACACTGTACCTGGGCAAGGGCAGTTTTATGACAGGTTTAGTGAGCTAAAGAGGCTTCTAGAAAAGTCTGTGTTAGCCCAAGAAAAGGAGGAGGAGTTTGGGACAGGTAGGAATATAAGGGATGGTGAACTAGAACTTCTTTCACAGCAGCAAGTTGTTGGCTTTTCATACCTTATGTCTCACAGAATCAAACCTTTTATGGGTTTGTTTTTTAAAAAAAATAAATTACAGACTCAAAAAGCTAGAAACTAGTTTCTATAATGCCAGTAAATTTCCTTTCAAACATTCTGTATGACAGAATGCACTAAAGTGAGGCTTTTCTGTCTTGTGAGCCAATGTAAGAAAAAGCACAGAAAGTGTGCCAAGTTACTGGGGCAAAGGAGTGTGTTCTGCTGTACTCACCTCTATTTACCTCAGAATGGGGGCAATTCCCTGCAATTTATGAACATAACTGACAGACTGAGATGTCCAAATGCTGTGCTAATGAAGGGCAAATTGTGCTAAGTGTAAGATGGACAAGATGCTCTTCAGGGGTCCTGCCCAACCCAAACCATTCTGTGATGCATGTATTGAGTCTAAGGACCTTGGGCAGCTTTGTTCTCTGAAATGCTACTTTAAAAAAAAATCTCAGTGAAAGATTGCAGTGGATAAGAGACTTCATAGGATGTTGGGCTGTGATAGGACTAGAGGGAATGGATTAAAACTAGAGATGAGTTGATTAGAATTAGACATTAGGAAGAATTTCTTCACCCTGAGGGTGGTGAAACACTGGAACTGGTTTCCCAGAGAGGTGGTGGAAGCCTCATCCTTGGGGATTTTTAAGGCCAGGCTGGGCAGGGCGCTGAGCAACCTGACCTAGTGGGAGGTGTCACTGCCATTGCCTGGGAGGTTGGAACTAGATGATCTTTAAGGTCCCTTCCAACCCTAACCATTCTGTGATTCTATGATAACTAGACATTGAAGTGAAAATGCTGAGGTTTGGGAGGGATTTCCCCATCTGTCTTTGACTGCTGCTGTGGCTAGACTACTTCAATTAATAAAATACACTGGCTGAATACTGTTGTGCTGTTCCTGTGCAGAGGTTCCTTTTTCTTACCTTAGAAAACTAGTCACTCTAGGGTGCTGACCAGTGTTACTAAGCAATTGTAAATTGTCCAACAGGTTAAAATCTTCCTTTACAGGATATTAAATTGTCTAACTTTCAGATAATAAATGTAGGAACAGGAAAAGAAAGTCAAGTTTGTGGCTGCTTCTTGTGAATGGGAAAGTTTTATTTTGTTGCAATAGGTTTCCTTGCTTTTTTGCCAATTTAGCCCTTGCTGAAAGAGAAATCTTGGAGTGATGAGCCACAGTTGAAATTTTTGCCAGCTGTTCCATCAGTAGAGCTCTCTAGTGAATTTAAGAAAAATAGCACAAAGTTCTTAATTACACTTAACATTTCTGAAGCAGTTTCCACATTTTCTTTTACATAAATCATAAAGTTCTGTATCTAACTGTAAGCTTGCACATCATACACTCATGTCTACTGTGTTGGTTTTGGTTTTTTTTTGTTTTTAGCTTTTGTCTTAAATGTGTATAATCTTTAAATCAAACACTTATGTTTGAAATCCATTAATGTGTGTCTGGATTTTTATTTTAAATTTCAATGCATCTCATTTTTTGAAAACGTGAAGTCACATAAGTAGCTCTGTTAAAATTATTCTTTCTAACAGTAATTTTTCTAAGGGTGAATGTGTGTTGGGGGAGATAGGTAGCACTCTAAAGTATTGTATTATCAAAAGTGTTTGTTTTACAGAACTTTGGGACAACAATAGTGGTTAATCCTGAAAAAGACAAGGATATGGTGCAAGAGCTACTAGATTTTAAGGATAAAGTGGACCATATCATAGAAGTGTGCTTTCAGAAAAATGAAAAATTTATAAACTTGATGAAGGAGTCCTTTGAAACATTTATCAACAAGAGACCAAATAAGCCTGCAGAATTGATAGGTACACAAATATTTTCTGTAAAATATTTCCAAAAGAATCTATGGAAAGCATGACGAGATGCTGCTGCTGCTGGGTGTGCTAGTGCAATAGCGACACAGTCCGCGTTCTGCTTTAGGAGACTCGTTTTGGTGGGGGGTGGGGGGGGGTGGGATACGAGGGAAGAGTCACCCTGGGGGGTTGCAAAAGGCGGGATGCGCCGTTGGTGTGGGCGGGATCCCGCCGGAGAGTGCCGGCTGCCGCTGCCCCTGCGCTGCTGCTTGCACCTGCCCGCCGCTAACCGCCGCTCGACAGCCCAGCGCCCGGCAGCACCGGGGTCAGTGGGGAGGGACGCCAGTAGCTGTGGCAAAAATCGGGAAACTGGTGTTAATTCTGGCAGCAGAGGAGTTCTCTGGGTGTTAGGGATCTCTCAGAAAGGGCTAAGTGCAGCCCATCTCTCTGCCTTGAAGGTGGAGGTTCAGGAGAACGATTTTAAAGCTGACAGATGCAAAGAATTTCATAGAGGAAAAAACAAGTTACCTTGAAGGGGGAACTAGTGCTCGTTAAGGGGACAAATAATTTAAACCATCTTAAAAACACTATTTCTGGGTTTATCCCTCATCTGGCAAAAGCTGTTCTGACTGCTTTGCCTGCAGCAGAACCGGAGCTGTAGCATTTGACACCAAGAGAGGATCCCGCTCCTTAGTTCTTTGTTCTTCCTGGGTACATTCTTTTGCCTTTATTCAACTTATTTTGTGGCTTCCTACTAAACCCAGCTTTATGTAGGGCAGATTACACAACCTAGCAATGCAGGTTAAAGCCATGAGATGGGCTGCTGTCATTTGTGGTTTGTGGTGTTTCAGCTCCTGCAAAGGTTTCCTTCTTACACAGAAGGTTGTGTAAGGACACTAATGTGGCTTAATAAATACTTAGCTAAACTCATGGCTTAACCTTATTTCTGGCATTCTGAAGCTACTAACTTGAAAACACTGCTTCTGGTTAAATTTTTGTATGCTTCTACCAAGGACCACGAGGAATGTGGTAGTGGTCAATAAAAATATAGTCCTCTTTGTGTTGTTTGTTTCTGTTTCTCATAAAATACATTCATATGCATTGCACACTTCCCAGACATTGTCTTTCAACAAGTAATGTGCTTGATATGACTATAACAAAACGTTGGAATTTCTAATGCATTAATTTTAATGACTGTACTGTATTTTATTAACATAGCTCTTTTTTGTGATATTTTTCCATGATGGCATTAGTACAGTAGGGTTCTATTATTGTACTGAACATAGGGATGGAAAAAGGGAAAATAGAAAATTTGTTATCCTATATTGTAACATATAGTTATATTTAACATATAGCAATATTTAAGTGGGAGTTACTTTAGATTTTTTTTTAAAGCTGTTAAACTGTTTTATTTATTTATAGCAAAATATGTGGATTCCAAATTAAGAGCGGGTAATAAAGAAGCAACAGATGAAGAGCTGGAAAGAATCCTTGACAAAATCATGATCATATTTAGATTTATTCATGGTAAGAAACAGTATTTCATTGTTGGTACAATTTAATCTGTTTTCCTTGCTGCTAGCAGAGCTGTATTCCTCTGAATGCAAGAGGGTTTTTTTTTTAGCATGAGTTTCTGCTCAATTTGGTCTTAAATTCAGGTTGCCTTACATCTGAAGGAGCACTATAAATACACCAGTGAGGACACTCTTATTTTGAGGAGATTGACAAGTTATAGACCTTGTACAGGCTGTGAGTGGAGATTTGAGTTAGAGCTGTTGGTGGGAGTTTTTTCACATAAATTAACCAAATCTGTAACCAAAACCTCTCCTCTATTAATAGAGACCAGAAAGGTCAGTACAGACTTTCTTTTTCCCTGCCCACCTCAGTGTGTCATAGCTGCAAAGTACATGAAAACCCAGCAAGTGATCTTTTCTCACATTGCTGAGAATGAACACAGAAAGGGGCTCAAAATGAAAATGTTATTGCTGTGTTTTACTGCCTTTGAAATTCACTTCCCTTATGTATGTCCCTATCTGAGCAAAACCCTAGAGTATGTTGGAAGAATTTATTTTCACTAGGCTTGGATATTGGAAAAAACAAATGTGTTTGAGTCCAATAAAAATACATGGCCAGTAATTTGAGGGGAATTAGAGGTATATCCTGGGCTGGGGTTGAAAACTCAGGAACTAACCAATTCTGTATTAGTTTGTTTTGAGGTCTGTGGGCCCAAGTACAGTATAATGGGAAAGCAGACAAGGAATTGGTCATAAAGTTGTATCGTTTGCATTGTGATTTTTCTCTAAAAAGAACAAGTTGTCTACATGTTTTTCTTCACTGTTGTGTACTGTTCTACTGATCAACATGTAATGAGAAAGGCTTGCATCACAAACCTGAAGAGCAGTAATGCAAATAGAATGCATGATTTCAGTTGTATTTTATTTTTGCTTCAATTTCCATACAGGTAAAGATGTGTTTGAGGCATTTTATAAGAAGGACTTGGCCAAGAGACTGCTGGTTGGAAAAAGTGCATCTGTAGATGCTGAGAAGTCCATGTTGTCAAAGCTTAAGCATGGTAGGGGTCTTCAGATCTGTTAGATTTTTATTCTTTTTTGGAATTTAACATGGAACCCTTATTTTCTCATGCTTTAAGGAGCAAAAAGTCAGATTTTAAATAGCAGCAGAGCATGTCACAGCTTTCATTGTGCTCAGTGAGAACTATTGGGCCGACCTCTTGAGATACATGATTGGTTCATTCATGCACCAGGAGAGAAGCAAAACCTTTAAAACATGCCCCTGTGGGTGGGTGCTCTGTAACCTGGTGAATCTGGCTCAGCTGTATCAGGTTAAACCTTTATTCCTTGTTCTGTGCTGCTTTGTAATTGTGGGATCTCTGCTTTAATTCATGTGACAGAATGTGGAGCTGCTTTTACCAGCAAACTGGAAGGCATGTTCAAGGACATGGAACTGTCAAAAGATGTCATGGTTCAGTTTAAGCAGGTACATGGAGCTTCTGTTTGTGTACTAAATTTTCAGTGGTGATGGGGAAGCACTTAATGGTGTTACACCCTGGGTTGAGCTAAAATTAAACAAAACAGCTTTTGAGTGGGTCCTGGTCATAGTAACAGAGTCTGCTTATAGTTCTATCTATAGAACAGAATTTAGAACAGAATTTATTGTGTATGTATTCAGAGATAATTTTATTCTACAGTTTGACTTATTTTCCTTTAAAGTAAATTGCAATCTAAATACCACATTAATTTAGTTGTCTGACATCCTTGAAATTCCATACCCCCTCATTCTGTAAACTGTTGCTGCTCTGGTGAATTCTTTGTGAATGACCCACACCAGAGAAACTTATTGAAGGTTGCTAAGTGCACAGAAGCCATCTCATGTCTCCCAGAGCTTCCAGCCTGTTGGTGGCTGAGGGAAAGCTTGGAAAAAATACAGTATCTGCCCACCCTGTTGTTGCACTTCTTGCTGGGTGCCTGTTTTGAGGCCTTACTGAAGACAGAGTACTGGGGTAGAGACCCCTGGCCAAGACCTGCTCCTCTCATAAAATGCTGTAGTGTCTTTTCTCTGCCAGACTTTGCAGCCTGGCTTGACTGAAGCTGTGCTCAAATTACATGAAAATGTTTTGTCTATCAGATATGGAAGTCCCAAGGGATCCTTTTGATACTGTTCATGCCCTGGCTTCTGATAGAAAGCTTTTCTTTTGCTTTATTTGAATGTTCCTTTTACTTTAGTACCCTGTAAAGACCTGGTCTAGGATATTTCAGGGCATATTGTTCTTTTTATTTTACTTCCAGCCATTTGTTCTGTTTTGAAACTGGGGAGGGGGACATTAAATAGTCATTCAAAATCCTGGTAGAGCATGTATAACCAAGGATGTGGCCTGTAGAAATTTCTCATTGCTATACTAATTTTCAATTTCTAATGTAAGTGTACCTGTTTTCTAATTTAGCATGGAAACTATTAACACTTGAATTATTTTTGTCTCTTGTATTTTAGTATATGCAGAATCAAAGTGACCCGGGAAATATAGACCTGACAGTAAATATATTAACTATGGGATATTGGCCAACTTACACACCTGTGGAAGTCCACTTAAATTCAGAGGTTAGTGTTTGAATTCTTCTTCTAAATGCACTTGAAGGAGTGGAATCATTATCATAAGGTGAACTAATGCCTTTCACTTCCTCTAGATTTAAGGAGTTTATCTTATTTTAAAGATAATCCAAATTGTAAACAATAAAATGTAGTGGATAAAATCCACTCATTTTGGACAATTGTTTCACTTAGTATATTTTAGGTTTTTTTACCTTTAATAATAATAAATTAATACTAAAATAAAATCAGTACCCTATTTAACATTGCAATCAAGTACTTAAAAGTTTCAAACTGGACAGTTTAATTTAGTCTTTAACAATATTGGTTAGGCATTTTGATCTCCCCAATAATTATGTTACTATACATTCTTTTTCTCTATAAGACAATCTCTTATTCTCTATTCCCTACAATGTGTCACACAAAAGTAGCCCCTCTATATAAATTACATTTGCCTGAAAAAAAAAGAGTGCTTCCAAGTTGAGATTTTTGCAAAGGTCACATCAGTAGTGATATAAGGTGAAATATGTATTTGGAATGCTATTCCCTGCAATACCTTGCTTGATCTGAAATGTGGGAAGCACCTCAGAGGCCAGAGGTGGTAACTGGATTCCTGTTCAGTTTAGAAGTGGAAGCTTTTGTGCTCTAGCTTCTGTGTCATTTCTGCCATAGCAGACTACTTCAGAATGACCCAACCTGAGCAACATGTCATGAAAATGCAGGTGTACCTGGAAGTAAAATGGTAAAAAGTACTGGAATCAGACTTGAATCTGTACAGGAAGAGCTACATTAAAAACTTGGGAACATATACTAATAGACAGTGTATAGGTGTGAGATGTATGTGATTCCTGGTTAGATTAAAAGTCCACGACAAAATTATTTCTTTTTGAGGTTTAAAACCCTTGGGGTTGGAGGGAGATGTATTTTACTTGTATTTTAAAAAAAAATTTAAAAAGGGAAATTAAAAGCTACTTTTGAAATGAAATTTTCTTTTGTGCTTAATAGTACTAGTGTACTTGAGAGTAGGATTGTGCTCTTTGGATTTAGTTTTTCACACAAAACCACTATGAAACCTTGTTGAGGAGAATAATGAAATTACTTGTGTGGAATCATCTGGTATAATGCTAATTTATTTTTGTTTTTCCCTCCTTGCTTTACAGATGATAAAGCTTCAAGAGGTATTTAAAACCTTTTACCTGGGAAAGCACAGTGGTCGAAAGCTTCAGTGGCAGACCACCTTAGGGCATGCTGTCCTAAAGGCAGAATTTAAGGAGGTAAGTTGGCTTGTTTAATGCATAGCCCATTGGGATAAAAATGAAGTCAATTCTTTGGAATCTAGTAATGTAATATTTCTTTTTTTTATAAAGTACAAACTCTTTTGTGGAGCACCAATCACAATTCAATACTTATTTTGTATAGAAAGTAGGCTTTTTATAATTAAACTGAAACACTACCTAGCTAACAACAATGGGATACCTTCTGGTAACATTTGCATTCATTAGGAATTGTTGCTCATTCAAATAAAGCAAGCTGTAATAAAGCAGGAAATTAATGAAAGAAAAAGAATGAAGTATCTTATTTTTAGTATGGAATTGTTTTGATTATAGATATACTGGTGATGTCTTTAATGTGTTTCACTGATACAAAAAGAGACTGAAGGGTTGTTAGTCATGTAATGACTGTGGTTAAAATTTAAATGCTTGTTGAATTATTTAAGTCTTAAATAACCACATTGTTTCTTAATGTGGTTTTGTTTTGTCTCATGGAATGTCTTGCCCTGCTAATAATGCAGCTTAATTGAGTCAGAGCAAAGACCAAAAAAAAAAAGTGAATTCTTTTACTAAATCATTGTGAATATGAAACTTAAAAGGTTTAGGCATTATGTAACTGTTAGATGGATGGGTTTGTAGTCATCTATTGACAGAAGTGTTTACAGCTGTCTGAAGAGTTGGGAGTTATTTCCTTTCCACTGCCTGTTTGTACAAATGTTGTGCTACTGATAATACTGTCACTGTATCATAGTAAACCAAAATTATCTTCTGTTTCTTTCATATTTGATCCAATGCCAAGATGCCTTTTGTATTAACTTGCTCATCTCTATATGTATATACTTGCTCATCTCTATAAAATGAAGCCTGGGTGAAGTAGGAAGATTTTCTGTTGGTGGCAGCAAAGCCAGAATTTCATGTATTGTAAATAAATTTAAGTAAATGATGTGAAGTAATGAACTTCTGCTGTGTGCTGCATTGCTACTCTACTGTTAGAGGAGAAAAAAAAAAGGTCTAAAAAATATCCTGTTTCCTTAATACTGCATTCAGGCAGATTCTGCTGTGCACTAGGTGACCTAAAAGGCACATCTCTCCTTCTGTAAATTGAATAAACAATGTATAGCTCCTGTAACTTGTCAGATTTTTGGGATACAGTAGAAAATGCTCTGAATATTACTTCTAATTATTTGATACTTCTTTTTTAGGGAAAGAAAGAATTTCAAGTATCACTCTTTCAGACATTAGTGTTGCTTATGTTTAATGAAGGAGATGAATTCAGTTTTGAAGAAATTAAAATGGCCACTGGTGTAGGTAGGAGGAATACTTTTTGATTCTTAATTTTATTAATTGAGCAATTGTCAGTTAAGATTTGGTATGTAAGACCTAATTTTAAGAAATTTGCCTTGATCAGTAGGACAAACTTTGAGCCAATAGTACACGGACACTGAAAGAGATGAGGAAAACATACTGCTGGTACTTCCTGGTGTAACTACAATAGATGCCTCACAAAATTAATAGTAAGAGCTGTGTAGCATACAGTACTACTAACAACCTGTTAGATTTACAAAATGTATCAATGTAATTCCTAAAATGCAAGTGGTGATAAGGACTGTTGAGTGTAAAATTATTTTTGTTCTGTTACAGTTTCAGGTGCTATCTTTTGAGAATGATCTGTTGTAGAATGCTGCCATTTTGGGGTGATTCAAGAGAGTATTTCCAATTGAGCTGCTCTGAGAGATAGCCCCCCTGTTTTTCATACCCAGTAGCCCTCCACATGTTAAATCTTATGATCAACCCAATACAGCAACTGCTGAGAGAGTATTTGAACCCATATAAGTACTAAAATACAGTAAATGTATTTATGAAAATACTGTAAAATGGAGATATCAAGAATCCCTGTGGTTCAGAATAAAGCATTACAGAAGGTGGTACAGTTCAGGTGCTCCAGCTTCTCAGCATCAGTGCTTCAAGTTGCTTAGTTAAGCACTGCATCAGTGCTAAGGGAGCAGAAGAGAATTCATGGCAGTGTAAGTGATAAGCATCAGGATAGTCTCTGGAGAGGCTCGTTAGGTCAGGGTGCAATGATTACAGAACAAACATAAGCTCATGCAAAAGCCTGATCCAGACCTTACTTTCTCATCTTGTGTTGCTGTACCTTGGAACTTGCATTCTGGCTGCCTGACAGCAACAGAGAAAATCCATGGCACAGGAGTCCAGTCCATTACAGCACAATAGAAGAGATCTCAATAGACTGCTTTTAAGGAAGCTGGCTGGAATTGTAGTTGGGAGCTGCCTTTATTATGTTATGTCATTGCATTGAGTGCCATGTCTGTGTTTCTCCTCTATGGAAATAGTATAGGACTGCAGGTAATGAGGACAGTTATGGGTTCTCATGGGGCCAGGATGGATGGAAAAAAATCTTTCTTCCCAGGCTCTGCCTACACAAGGCATTCAGAGCTGCTTTAGAGAGGTCCCATTCCCACCAAGCAGTTTTCCTGCTTCTAAAGATGAGAAAACTCTTCTGGCCACAGAAGGTGTTGGAAGTAGGCACCCTTCCTGCCTCCTGCTATCTGGATGATCCTTTCACTCGCCAGTACCCTGCAGAAGTTTGATAGATGGTAAAGAACAGTGATTCAGTTGTTAGAAAAAAAAAAAAGCTGAATTTGTGCTGCAGCTGCTTAGTGACTTGACCTGTAAGGGCAGAGGTGCTGACAGACAGACTCTCAGAGACCATCCTGCATGAACCACAAGTCCTGGCTCATGGGTTTAATTAACAGTACAGGGTGGAATTACTGGAGGGCAAAACCTGGGCATTACGGTCGCCATAGAAACACTTCCTAAATGTTCTGAACAGCATGTGCAGGGCTGGACAGGCAGGCAGAATTGCAATGTATGCTTGAAAAAATGACTTATGGAAAAGAGTCTAGACTTACTAGGAAGTAGGAAAGCCTTTGAAACAGGAGGAGCCAATGCAAGAAGGTTGGGCCCCATCCAAATTAAAAGGGAATGAAATTGCTGGTACATATTAATGTTTTAGGGAGTCTGTAGGGTTTGTCAGACTTCTCCCTCCACCATCTGAAAATAACTTAGTGGATCTGAGAAAAGAGAAAAGGAATAAATAAGGAAGACATGGGACAGCTTCTTTAGAAAGAACCTGGGTATGTGCTAGGACTAAACTAAATAGACTAAAAGGTAAATAGGAATCTGTGAATAAGGATTTGTTTTCTTACTCAAAAAAAGCTAGAGGGCAACAAACCTGAATGAGTGCGTGATAGTGAAAACAGAATGTTGTAGAAGCTACAAGTTTACAGTATGCAAGGGGACAGGTTCAGGGAACAGCAAAGTACTGAAGGTTTCTCAAAACACAGAAACCACCTCTGTTTTAGGAAGTCCCTGAGCCCTAAGAGATTAGAGACTTAGAGAGCTGTAGGGTGAGGGGGGGAGGAAGAGCAGGGAAGTCTGGAGCTGTATTATCTTTGCTCTTATACATTGTCCTATGGTCTCAAGTACTGGAGATGGGATGCTGGGCTAGATGGACCTTCTGACCCAGGAAGCTTGCTCTTTAGTTCTAAACACTGAAAGGAATACTGCACCTCCCAAACCTGAAGAATTAGCCCCAACCACTTCCTTTGCATTGGTGTTCACATGTGCCAGCTCTGTCTGGGAGGTGGTGGAAGACTTGTGCTAAATGAACATGTGTTTATGTTAAGACCAAATTATGAGGTGTTACCCAGTCTCTGCATATTGTTGTTTACTGTAGGAGAGTTCAGAGGGCCACGAACATGCCACAGGGCAGAATAAAATACTGCAAGTTGGAAGCTGTCTGTAAAGGGTTTAGAAAAAATAAGTAAATCAGACAGGAATTAGACCACCCCTGGCTGAATAGTATTTGTTCAGAAGCACTACAGGAACCTGGCTAGATAATAATTTAAGAAAGCCTTGGTTCAAGCTTGACAAGAACAATGCTAAATTTTTTATTTACTTTTTATGGTCATTTTATGGAGGTGAATTTAATATGTTGTATGGTTTTACTGTTCAGATACTTACTCCTTTACGTAGCTTCACTATTAGCAGGTTAGTTTTGTGACTGTATTGCACTTCAAAAAGTGGGTATCTGGATAGCAAAACCCTTGGGTATTTGAAAAACAGTTTGGGTAACTGGTTTCTATTTGAATTTCAAATAGAAATTCTCTGTTGTATCTTTATATTACACTTACATCTAACACAAGGTTACTTTTGGAGGTCAAAAAATCATACTCATGTAAATTTTCCTCATGCTGCATAGAAGAGTACTTCACTTCAATTACCATGTCACCACCAACAACAAAAAGCAACAAAAAGCAACCCAACAAATGCAAACAAAACAGCAGGATATCACTGCCTTCATTGGCTGAGTGTTGGAACTAAATAATACATTCTCACCAGTCTCTCAAGGGATGAGATTGCCCTGGTACATTAGTACAGCTAGAAAATTCATAAACACTCACTCTGAGAAAGAATGGTTATTACCTTCTCTTTGGTAACTGTGCTTCTTTGGATGTGTTGTCCAAATAAACTCCATGTGTTTACCTGCCTATCAAGAAAGCCTTCTAGGAGCTGTAGGTTTGGCTTTACTTAGTGATTGACAGGCAACTGCAGATTCCTTCCCTTTGGCAAACTGTAACCTGCAACTTTGCACGTAAGGCAAAGCTCCAAAGTATAAACACCAAGTGTTTTTAAAGGCATCCTCATATTTGGACAAAACCACAACTCAACAATCTGCATTTGCTGAAGCTGAAACACACAAGTGTGAAACCTCATAAAACTCCTGTTTAAGTCAATGTGGTTTAAAGATTTATTTCATTTTTTTTGCAATCATAGAACAGTTGGTAGTTTAAAAAAAAAAAATATTAAAAGGTCACTTTGTGTGAAAGTTCAAGTATTTTAGAAATAATAATAATGTTAATCTTTTACTCACACTGCACTTCAGCACTAGATTGCAAAACCTTCCTTTCCTTTTTCAGCCTGCAACTCTGTTCAGGAGAGACAGCACATTTGGGGATAATTTTGTATTGTGAATAAAAGTACTCAAGAGACTGCAGAGGCTGTTTTAATGCAAAATCTTGATACAAAGCTTTACAACATAATTATTACAATGTTTTTTACTTCATTTTATTTATTTGTCCTAATGCTCTTAGCTTTTAAATCTTACTAGACAGAATTTTTCTCACCCTCTATGGTTTGTTCTGCTTTCTCCCATACTTTGAACTTCTTCGCAGAGGACAGTGAATTAAGAAGAACCTTGCAGTCTTTAGCGTGTGGAAAAGCACGAGTATTGATTAAAAATCCAAAGGGCAAGGATGTAGAAGATGGAGATAAATTCATCTTTAATGGTGATTTTAAGCATAAATTGTTTAGAATAAAGATCAACCAAATCCAGATGAAAGAAACAGTATGTATTTTTTTTTTCCATTCTTTTTATGTGAACTGTTTATCCACATGTCCCACATGCAGAGTCAGAATCTCTGCATTTCCTCTTGTAGTTTTTCATATGGAGAACAGACACAGATATTTATATAATCTTTTAAGTAGTCAGGATGACTTATGGAGACAAAAAGGGTTTTAAAACTCACTGAAATTTAAACAGCTTCAATTCCTTCCTGTGCTAGCAAATTTAAATGCCTATATATTAAACAGATAGGATCTTGTAGATATTTCAGTCTAGAAGTTTCTGTGGCATGGCTGAAGGGTGGGTACTATACTGAAGTTATGAACCAAGTATCACCATGTCACCCCTTTACTTAGTGGGTAGAGAGTTACTCAAGTCAGTGTTGTTCCTGTTTTTGCAGTGGATGTCTTTGTTGTACTTCAGTTCCAATTGTTCACACAAGCTGACAAGTTTAAATTAACATTGCTTCTTTCCTTTTTTACCACTGCATATTTAAATCCCTAAAAGTCACAATGGGATTGATCAGTTTGCACAGAGGCTATTGTGTTTGGGCTGTCAAACTGTTATGTGTTCTCTCAAAAATAGGAAGTGAGTTTTTAAGATGTACTTTATCAACTAGATTTAAAATAAGACATGGGTTGTATTCTTTTCCTTTATATTATCTTTAATTTTATCTTTGGCTTGCTTGAGCAGTATGCTTCAGAATCACTTAGCTCTTAGCATGTGTCTCAAAGACAAGAATAGATGAGTTTTGTTTCATTGCAAAGGTTAACTATAGGAATATAATTGATTTTAAAAATAGCAATAAAAGGTGGTCTGACTTATGGTGTTGTATTGTTCCTTAGGTTGAGGAGCAGGTCAGCACAACTGAAAGAGTATTTCAAGACAGGCAATATCAGATTGATGCTGCCATTGTACGAATCATGAAGATGAGAAAGACTCTTGGTCATAATCTCCTTGTTTCTGAATTGTATAATCAACTGAAATTTCCTGTAAAGGTAACTGTTGGGTTGTTGTTTGTTTTGGCTTTGGTTTTTTTTTTCAAACCATACTAGAATTGTTTAAAAATAAGCAATATATTTTTCCATTCATCTTTGCCAAAGATTAAGGCATTAAAATGTGTGAACAAAAATAAGCCAGAGTATCACTAGGAAATTATATTTAGATACTTACCATGGCACATTTTCTCATGTAGCTGTTAGCAGTCCTATTTTTTTTAATAAAATATATTAGCATTTATATTACTGTTATCTTTTCTTGTAGCCTGGAGACTTGAAAAAGAGGATTGAATCTCTCATTGACAGAGACTATATGGAGCGAGACAAAGACAATCCCAACCAGTACCACTATGTTGCATAATGGAGAAGAAATAATTTTATTTAAAAACAAAACAAAAACAACAACAACAAACCAAAATCATCCACATGTATCTTCAGGACACCGAATACTTATGCTGTTCCAGACTTTCTTTTAGCAGATTTCAGGTTGATGTATATTATTCAACCAGCTGCATGCACTGCTGTGGAAAAGAAGCAAAATGACATGTTGATTGATCATCCTTGTCAAGACTCCTTACTAATTTTAAATGTCATGGTTTTATTTCTTTCAGTCACTCGTTTGTTCGTTTGGGTTCTTCAAAATTGAGTTCTGCAGTTTTGTTTAATGATGTCATTGAAGTTGGATGGAAAGGTAAAATCACCTGTGTGAGAGAATACATGTGATGGATGCAAGTCTGGTTTCTTCATTTCTGTGTTCCTAACTGCATCCATAAAGACCCTATATGCTGCATTCTTTAGCTACAGTGACAACTTGGGTAACTTTTTAAAGACCCTTAATTGATGAACACTTATGTACAAGCAGTGTTGTTGAAATACACTGCAATTTTTGAAATGATGCACCATGAAAGCCCTTCAACTTGTGTTCAGTTATTGTTCTTTCAAACTATTATAAACTTCAGTCTGGTTTGGATAAATCAGGTTTTGAAGTGAGATCCTTGAAGTGCCAAGAGGACAACTACGTTCATGTGTGTAGTGAGTTATTGGATTATTTAGCTAAGATATGGATTATTATTTTATTACAACTTCTGCAGGCTTGAGTGGCAAAGATTAGATCTGAATCAAGAAGGCCCTACCTCATTTGAGGGCAACTGATCTTTATCACTGTTTATGTAATTGCTGTAACATTTAGTTCTGCCTTGAAAACAACATACAGGGAACCTACTGTACAGCGTGCTCCACTTTAAAAAAAAACTTTTTTTTTTTTTAAACAGACTTTTATGGTCTCAGTAGTGTGAAAGCATAGATTTTTGTCTTGAAACTAAGGATTTTGTGAGTACTATGTTACATATTGTATATATGCAGGTTGATTTGAATTAAAGAATGAAGCCACAGTAGATCTGTTAAGAGAACTGTATGGAAGATGCCATTTGTGGCAGTACTTACAAGGCTCTGTTTCTTTCTTGGATTTGCATACTGGTGTGTTTCATTCTGAAAAGGAGCTACCAAAGGAGTTTTGATGGTGGCATAAATGAGAATTTAACTGAGCAATATTTTCTTGATAGCCACCTTACTCAGTCTATGTGACATGAGGTTTGTGCACCGATTAAAAGGCCACCACCTCTTAGAGTAAACATTGCTAAGAGTTGACATCTTGTGGATTTAACATTTAAAGTCCTTCTTCTGTTATATGGTGTCATTAATTGTATTGCATTCTTCAGAATTATTTTTGTTCCCTTTGTGTTTAGAAACTAAACACATTTAGTTTATTGTATTTAAATCATATTTAATATTGTAATTTAATTAGACTTATTTTAATATTTGAATCTTCAGTTAATGCAAATAAAATCTTTGACGCATATTAAATTAATTTCTTAGCCTTTGTGAGAATGTGGCAGTTTGCTTTATTTGTGCAGTTTGCTCTTTAGTGTAATTATACCATTCACCTTATCATTCACTTTCTGTGCATATGGAAGCTGATCAGATCCATCTTACTAGACCCTTAAAACAGAGTATGTGCTTCACAGAAACGTGGTGGCCACAGCCTTCTTCCACACAGAAGCTTGGCAGTAGTGTGCAGTAAGTGCTACTGAGCAGTGAATGTGCACCACCTTCCCCTCCTGAAACCCAGCTTCCTGGTTCAACAGTTTCAAACAATAGATTAAAAGCAGTAGTGTTATCCTGTAGATGATTGAAGTGGGTCTGCCTTCTGAGGCAACATTAATTGATTAAAAGTGCTGAGCTGTGCAGTTTTTCCTAATTGCCGTAGACTAGAACTCTTTGGCCAAATTGCTCTGCTGTAGCAATTAAAAATGAGTGATTCCACAAGCAGTGGAAATAATGAAGCCTGTCGTTCTGTGATTTATGCCCTTGGTCCCCTATGGTATCATCCCTCCAAAAATATCCTCAAGCAGCAGTACTGCAAAGGGGTTTTCTGCTTAGTTCTGCCTTTCTGCTTGTGGGTACATTGGTGGTGTTCTCCTTTATCCAGCTGCTGCTTTCCACCCATCCCCTTACCTCCCTAAACCTACAGAGAATGTAATGATCTCTGAAGACTTTTTAATCTTCCACAGTGGTCTGAAAGCAGCTTCAGAGGTTCAAAAGCTGTGGGAGAGGTGGGGCTGTGTGAGAAGCAGAAAAGGCCTTGACTCTGTGTAAATTCTGCTCAGCAACAGCTAAAACATCCCTCATTATCAACTCTGTTTTCAGCACAAATCCAAATCATAGCCCATACCAGCTGCTATGAAGTAAATTAGTTCACTCCCAACCAAAACCAGCACAATCAATTTGTTATGCCAACAGGTCTATTTGTAGGATCTGATCTTAGGCAGGTGTGTCAGGGAGAGCAGGCTACACTACAACATTGGTTATTTATTCCTAGCAATTTTCTTCAGAAAGAAAATAACCCATGTAAGTCAGATTATGCACTGCAAAAGGCTACAGGAAAAAAAAAATATGAGTCATGTTTTGTGGAAATTCTTTCCTGGTAAAAAAATCCCAACATGTATTTATTCTGTTTTCTGTGTGAGTATTCTGACTCAACTTTGCAGAACAATTTGCACTGTAGTAATGGCTCTTGGATCTTCTGGGTATTCCCTGTGTTCCTGCACGTAAGGAGCTATTCTGCATTCCTGGCTCTGCAGAGGGACCAGGAGCTATACTGTGGTGAATCTGGAGCTGTGTGCATGCTAGTTGGCCAACTCTGTCAAACAAAATGCATAGGAGCTGGATTACACTGCCTTCAGTGATGGCACTAATTTGGATCTCCAGGCTGCTTAGCTTTCAAAGAAGCTGTAGCTTCATTTTTGTTTATGTTTTACCCTGCTATCAAGTTTGATTGATGCTGGCCAGCAAGTTATTGAGCAGTGTGGCTGATGGCCAACATGGTTGTTTCCATTAGGAAAACAGCCTAACAGCCTGGTAAGACTTCTTCTGGCAATGACCCGGGGATTGCTTATGGCATAGTCTCTGTACCACTAGAAAAGGCTTAGCAAGCTAAAGATCCACAGTGCATAACATTAACATCAGCCTCTGTTGGTAGCCTTTATGTTCTTGATTTACTAATTTCTTGCTACATGTATTGTTGCTTGATGCAATTTGTATCTTGATGCTAGTTGGTAGTAAGTGAAGCACCTGACAATTTTCATAGATGCCTACCAATTTTTCAGTAAAGAGGCAGACTTCTGCAGAGCAAGTTTAAACCTGATCTTGGGCCACCCACTCTTACTTTGTTTTCTGTGAAGACATCAAGTACTCCACACACCTCCCTCCATGCTCAGTACAGGTTCCTGTCATGATTTAACCTCTGCTAGTAACCAAACACTCCACTTGCCCTGCTCCAGCCACAAGCTGAAGCCACACACTGGAACAAACTGAAAACAGGTGCCCCAGGCCAGCCCTCCTTTGTATAGTGAGCATGATCTCAGTATGGCATCATATGTCCCATTGGCTGGTTCAATCTTTTATCCCAGATGTGGCCCCTTCCAAGTGTGGCTCTTCCCAACTCTTTGGGCCAGCAACTGGCTGTGCTAATTAACCCAAACTGAACCCAGGACAGCTTCAAAACCAGTGTTCAAATAAATAACAAGCCATGTCCTACCTCCATTGACCTCAGCTCCTCAGCAGATGACTCACTCAAACACTTGACTGGAGTTGTTCCTTACATTTTTTTTCTGCTTTTGGCAATAGATGGCAAGTATAAAGATTGCTGGAAATGCTACAGGGAACAGCAAACAAACTAAACATTACTCTGTCTAAAAATGCAGCATTAGGAAAGAAAAGTCTGTTTACAGCAATAGCATTGAAAAAGAAAGGAAGAACCCCAAGTCATCCTAAAGAGCAAATAAAATTCTCTATGATGTTTGGGGAATTGGGAAGTGAACCAAGACAAACATCACGGAAAGGTCATCAAAGTTAGAGTAGCTGGACTTGACTTTAGCAGCTGGTAGTAGCTAAATAGCATTTCAAATTGATTCTAAGTAAAAATGTATGAAGGCAGCTGGGGAGTGTGATTCTGCCTCTGAGTTGATTAATCTGGAGTGCAGTGTAATGAGAAGGATGACATGGCTGTCAGTTTGAGAAAGCAGGAGCACCCTGCTATCAGCACACTAATAGTACTAGAAATAGAATTTTGGTAGCAAAATAAGTACTTCTGAGGTTTCAGGTGAAGAAAGCGTATCCTTAAGAGCCTAGATAAGAAAGCATTGAATTACAACGTGCTCAAATGGCCTGAGCTCCCTACCTCCGTTACTATGCTAACATTCGAGAATGTTGATGACTAATTTCACCTCTTTTCTAATTTTCTCCCCCAAAAAGGGACTTCTTAAAATAATTGTATATAAATACAACAGACAACATCAGAAACTATGGGAAAGTGTGATTCATTTTACCCATGCAACCACAAGTCATTAGCAATCCCTGTTTTTGCTTGGAACACATGGATTATATGTATATAAACAGGCATACACAGAGGCTTCACTTCAGAGCTAATAGACCATTAACTTCCAGTGCTTTTATACAGCTGGGACAGAATTAGTTCCATGCAAAATGTTGGCCCTCACCTTAGACTGCCTTTAAACTCAGTGGCAAGAAACATTCTGGAGGCAATATAGACCTGTGGGTTAACTACTCACCATGAGCCATTTCTCACCCTCCTTTGCCACAGGTGTGCCCACACTGCATTGCCCACTGGGAACCACAATTAAATGCCTGGTGCTGGACAGGCTGACCTGGGTGCTAATGTTCCTCACAGCTCTTATCTGATGTGAGTTATGTTGCCAGGACATACAGCAGCACACAGACCCCAAACCTCCAGATGACTATTGCCAAACATCTGTGCCTCAGGTGAAGGCAGAGCAGGTGGCCTGTGCCAGACCAGCAGTGCCCAGAGCCAAGCCAAGACTGTCTTTAGCCCATGGCACAACGGGGCCTGAGAAAGCCCTGGACCCATGGTCTGCAGATAACACCAGGTTGGGTGAGGGTGTTGATCTGCTTGAGGGCAGGGAGACTCTGCAGAAGGATCTGGACAGGTTGAAATGGTGGGCCAAGGGCAGTGGTATGAAATTCAGTTAAAGCCAAGTGCTGGATTCTGCACTAGGGTCACAACAACCCCAGGCAATGCTGCAGGCTTGAGGAAAAGTGGCTGGAAAGCTGCCCAGTGGAACAGCTTGGTCCACACCTGGCTGAACATGAGCCAGCAGTGTGCCCAGGTGGCCAAGAAGGCCAACAGCAGCCTGGGCTGAATCAGAAAGAGGGCGGACAGCATGAGTAGGGGAGTGATTGGGCCCCTGTGCTTGGCTGTGGTGAGGCGGCACCTCAAATACCACATTCCGTTTTGGGGCACTCACTACAAGAAGGGTATTGAGGTGCTGCAGTGTGTGCCAAGAAAGGCTGCAAAGCCGCTAAAGGGTCTGTGGAGCAAGTCTCATGAGGAGCAGTGCAGGGAACTGAACTGTGTCCTTCAGCCTGGAGGAGGCTCAGGGGGAGAACTGAGGGGAAGAACTGACTGCTCTCTACAAACACCCGAAAGGAGGCTGTAGTGAGGTGGGGGTCAGTCTGTTCTCCCACGCAGGAGTTGCATCAGGGGAGGTTTACACTGGGCATTAGGAAAAAAATCTTCACTGGAAGGGCTGTCCGACGCTGGAACAGACTGCCCAGGGAAGCATCTGAGTCACCATTCTTGGAGACACTGAAAGGACGCGCAGACATTTCACTCAGGGACATTGTTTAGGGGTCGACTTGGCCGTGCTGGGTTAACGCTTGGACCTGATGATCTAAAGGCCCCTTCCAAGCTGAACCAACCCACGACTCTTCGGTGGGGCTGGCGGCAACAGGGGGCTGGGGCCGAACCGCAGCAGCTTGTCATGGTGCCGCACTGCGCGCGCCCGCGACCCCGCAAGCGATCACGCGCCAGGCGCGCCCCCCAACCCCACAGCCGGGC
>JANHGL010021028.1:1583-15554 GCA_024611195.1 Ceyx melanurus
GACTTGGTCTAGGTGCCCCTGCTCTGGCAGGGGGGTTGCACTAGATGATCTTCTAGCTCCCTTCCAACCCCTGACATCTGTGATCTTTGGCTCAAGGCAGTTTGGTTTGTTGTACGTTGGTGTTTGTAGGCATTGCTTGGCAGCTGGGGGAAGTGATGGCACTGTAGGGTTGGTCTGGGGGCTTTGTTTTTTCCCCTTTTATTTCTAGCTGCCTGTTGTTCACTAGCTGACTCACTCATTTTAAGCGCTGGGGGTTTGTTGCCTCCTTCATGACAAGCCCCATCTCAGCTGCTGCTCCAGGTCTGTCAGCAGCTGTGTTGATCTGGCAGGAGAGATGCTGAGTGCACTGAGCATGGCCCCAACGTGCTCTGCACAGACAGGGCCATGTAGAGAGCCCAATGAGAGTCTCTCTGATATTAATTTAGAAGGGGCTTTATTAATTTTCCAGCCACCCATAAGGAATGTCCTTTGGAACTTACTGTGCATAGATTTGACTTGGCCCAAAGGAATGGGGAGGTGTCTCCTGTGCCAAGGAAAGCCATGAGCTTCAT
Source organism: Ceyx melanurus (assembly GCA_024611195.1). Classification (NCBI taxonomy): domain Eukaryota; kingdom Metazoa; phylum Chordata; class Aves; order Coraciiformes; family Alcedinidae; genus Ceyx; species Ceyx melanurus. The sequence continues at coordinate 2,135 of JANHGL010021028.1, forward strand.
CAGAAGATAGAAAGGGCTATAAATAATAATCTCACTCATGAAAGCAGAACACTGATGTTTTTCTCAACAATAAAACTATTAAAAAATAGATATTTGTCAGAGGCAAAGCTAAAGCATTGTTACCATCACCAGTATTTTTCTTGATTTTTTTAGTGTAAAAATGCCTGCAGTTTGGCATGTGCTTGATTGTTAATTGTTTCTGTTTCAGAGAGTCTAATGTAATTGCTGCCGAGTGGCTCTTCTTTCCCACCAGTCCTGTTCTGTCTCTTATGAGGGAAAAAACCATTCTCGACCAAGACTTTTTTTATTTTAACCTCTCTATAAATTTTGTCAGTGCAGTGAAGAGCTCTTACTGGGTGTCCAAGCATCAAAGTTAATTATAGCTAGAGGATAAAGCTCTGTATTCATAAAAACTAGAGATGAAACTTGGGGATGAGGGACAGGAGGGTTGTCTTAACAGGTATCACGTTGAAGCAGCTTTTGAGCTAAAAAAGAACATCTGAAGTCATTATCAGGAACCATAAATTTCCAAGTCTCATCACTCCAATTGCAGCCTTTGGGCACAAGTAAATATTCCAAAATGAAGCTCAGCCACTTCCCTCTGTTCTCTACACAGACTTCCCTATGGTTTAATATGATTTTTAGTAGTAATCACAATTACTCATCTCTCTGGTAGGAAAAAGCTGTGCATTTGTAGTCAAGTCACAGAGCTGGGACAACCTTTGCTATAGAGTGGGGAATAATTGGGTCACGTTTAATACATTGCAGAAAGAAGTCAGCTCTTGCTTTCCTCTGTAAACCTGTGCTTTGGTGCCATTTATCCCAGGGATCTACCCACTAGTAGCATATTCAGCACCATAGAAGGTGCAACCCATCAACACAGTTAATACCCATCTAGGACTCCACTACATGCCAGGCATGGAGACACTGTCAGTTATTTCAGTAGTTTCTACCTATCTGTGTCTTACCAAACATCTATTTTTTGCTGGTATTTCCTCAGTCTTGTCTGCTAGTTCCTATTTTGATCATGTGCTGATTATACCCCCAGATCCCACGGAGCCACCCTCCTTCCCAGGGCCCAGATGCACCCACCTTTGTCGCTGCATCGTGTGCCACAGCTCCAGCATCTCAGCCCCCTCCTCCCTTCTCTCCCCCTCCCCTTGCTCCCCAGACAGCCCCTTCTCCCAAGCAGAGCAGAAGTCTCTCCTGATTCATTGCCATTTCCCACTAAGAAGGGTACTTTGTAAAACCATAGGCAAGCACAAATGTTGAGGAAAGGACATAATACGTGCAGATTTGTCATGAGTTTTGTAATTACCTTTGCATTCTTCACTGAATCCCAGAAGCATAAGGAAGGAAGGCAGGAGTGTTGCTTTGGCCCCAGATGACTTTAAAACTATGGTGCAGTGCATTGCGGGATCCTATTAATAATTAAACTATCTGTCACTTACCAACAACATACATTCCAAATTAAATTTAAGCAAAAGGAAAAAAAAAGATCATTTGGGACTGAATTAGTGGGCTTCAGAGAGAAATAAATAATAATCAAACATCTGTGTTCTAAATAGTACGTGCTTTATCAGACAAACAACTGTTACCATCTCGTTGTATAAAATGGCTTGGGGAAAACACCGTAGCTCAAAAGCAAAGTCTCAGTTAGAGAAGGGAAAAAGAAGTTCATTAACAAGTCAGGAAGTGATTGAAAGTTGCCATGTTGCTCTATTGCCTTTTCCCTGCCTTCTCTGCCAGCAGTAAAATCCTCTTTATCCTAGTCCTCCACTCAGTGGCTAAGGGCAAAATGCTAATGGCATCCACGTGGAAAGTCCAGCAGCTGAAACTCCCCAATATTCTGAGCATCCAGCTATGATCCCATCTTCATGACCTGCTGAGTCTCTAAGCTCCTTGTGGCCCGTGAAGGTTAGAGGGTTTGCTTTGCAAGGGAGCAGATAAGGATGCTGAATTAATAAATTAACTTATTACCTCCATGCTGCTCCTGACCAGACATTAATGTACTGCTAATATGCATAAGGGGGAGAAAAGTGACCCAAAGAAACCAGTAATAAATAACAATACAGCCCACTAATTAGCCCAGTGTAATACTTCATAACACCAGGCTATTTTTGTCCTCCCATCTCTCCTTACATTCATCTTTTGGAAGCCACTGGGATGGCGTGAGATTGCAAGGTAATAAACCAAAGCAACTCCTCATGTGGACCAGAGCAGACTGCCCGTGTGTGTCTCATTCCATTGCACCCACCTTCCCCACTCCAGCCCAAACTGCTGCAGCCCTTTGGCTGAGGACCACTGGTGGGTAGCCACAAATGCTCCGTGACAAGATCACACAGAAAAATCTGATGATAATCTACAGAAAGCCTTGAGTATTTCATATTATTGCTAGGAGGGTGTTTTTTCCCCACTCTTGCTGAACTCCAGCAGTTGATTGCTGCTGAGCCTGCTTGTCTGCAGGTTAGAATGCTGCTACCTTTTAAGCAGGCTGCTGTCTGTTTGTCTACTCCTTAGGTAACTGTGTTAAAATATCCTATTCCAGCTGTAACACTTGTTTTACAAGAGCCCTGGTTTTGTCTGACACAATATGGAACAACATTTGTCATTCGTTATCAGGGGTGATATATTTGTTAGCCTGCAGAGAAACATCTGCTGTGCTTTAATCTCTAGTGTGCAGGCCAATATTCATAGGATCCAGCTGCATAAAATCACAGTATTAGATGGGGCTGTCCAGTCTGACATGAAGGCTGGCTGGCAGGCAGACAGAAGCAGATTTTATTATCTGCCTTTTACATATTTATTCATGTCAAATATTTCTGAGAATCCTATACATTAAGGGCCTTTTTATGCATTGTTGTTCCGCAGTGACAAGTCATCGACAGCCAAATGAGAAATTTATGTTACATATTTAATATGGACATCTGAATGATTATCAAATCTATAGAAGCCAAGCCTGCCCAATCACCCCTAAATAATGGATGAGAAGTGGATGTGACTCAATTTGTTCAGTATAAAACCCAGACGACCTCTGTCTCTCATTTCATCACTGCAGCACTGTCATTATTTGCTTCTATTCATCTCACTTGGCATCACTCAATAAAATCTGCACATGATAAAGAGAATAACCTTGGTCAATAGTAAGAATGGTGGTGGGGGGGAGGAAAAATGAGCATTTCCTCACAGGTATGGTGCCAGGGTGGGTGCCATGGTGGCTCCTGGTGTGTAGGCATCATAAAAGAGGAGACACAAACTTTAATGCCACGGGCGAGCACAGGGAGGAGGGATGGGCTGGATTAATGGCCTTTCATTTACTTTGTGGATTTATGGTGAGGAAATTTTTAAGAGGGTTTTAAAACAGGAGAAAAAAAAGCCACTGGAAAGATGGCTTTATTTAAAATAGTTGTAGAAACGGTCTTGCAAGGGAAAAATGGCATGTGTATTTTATAGCAGTTGCAACTAATTCCTCTGCTGTTAAAGGGCTGATGGCCTCATGAAATAACGTTTTCCACTGAGACTACCACAGAAGTGCTTGTAAGAACAGACTATGTTAAAATCACAGGTCGTTGTAAAGATCTGTCCCAGAGGAAGGCTGGAAACCCAGTGGTGGAAATCAGATTTTGAAAGGAACTCATGTTCTTTGAAAATACTTCAGTACAGCTGCCTTTGATGGTCAGAGCTGCACCTCTGACGTGGTTTTCACCTTCCTTTGCAAGCTGGGTTGGTATGGCAGTGAGGGCAGGAATGACCCAGCACTGTCCAGGCTGTGTGGCTGCATTCCAGGGCAGCAAGGGAAGACAACCCACATCATGCCCAGGGAATGTTCTGACTCGTATTCAGACAGATCCCCTACCCAGAGTGACAAAAATGGACAAAGCTGTGGGAGGTGACAGTGAAAAATGATAGGAACAGAAGGTTAAGAGGGATGGGAAGGGTAGGAAAGAAGGGTAGGCTCCTCAGGAGTGAGAAGTGCCTTTGCACACCCACTCCAGGTAGACGTTGATCAGGGGCTGTCAGCTGGTTTTTCTCCAGTGGTCCAGCAGAGTGAGTTGCATGTCAGTGTCAGGTTAAGGGGAAGAGCCTGGGCTGACTCTGAGAGCATTTTGCATGAGCAGAATTGGGTAAGAGATGAGAACAGCACCAGAAATGCAGCTCTCTGCCAAGAAGCATCTTTGCTGCAGCAAGAATTTCTCTCCTACACTCAGAAAGTTCCAGGCTCGTCCTTTGTTGTTTCTGCCTTCAAAATGGCAGAGATTATTGTGGCTGTTTTTCTTAGAGTGCTACAGTAAAGGCTGTTAGAGAATATATGTCATTTAAAGGAGAGTTTAATTTTTTGGGTTTTTTTTTTAAATTATGGCAGAAGGTTTCTATGATTTATTCTAATTGTTCCTTCATTTAAGTCATGTGCTGACCTGATAAAAAGACACCCTAGGAGAAAGGGCACTTCTATATTTTAGCTTAGACAAAAAAAGTCAAAGCTCTGAATGAAAATATAGGGGTTTTTTGGGGGGGAATCCTTGTCTCTTTGCAGCAAGAGTTCTCTGTTGGCTCCAGCAGGTTTACTGGAAGATCTTGTGCTTCAGATTTGAGTAACTCCAGCAAAGTTTCTTGTGTTGGTTTTACCCCACCAGGCAAACCCCTTTAGCAGTGCTATTCTGCTTTTAGTGCTCACCATCCACAGACTGTACAAGATGCCATTTTATTCATATATTAATGAATATTCTTTCATTCTAGCAAAAAGAAAGCAATTAAATTGTGGTCTCCTACATGACACTAAAAATTGCAAAGTCTGGTAAATATGTAAGTTCTCGTTTTGTCTCTCCAGAATCAACCCCACAATACTTTATCTTTCTCCTTCCACAAACTGTCCCCAGCCAGAGGCTACAGATAATGATAATTCTAGAGAGCTTTCCTGCACACTGAGGCATGGGCAGGTGTTTTGCCAGGACCAGGTTTTGACAGTGGGCAGCAGTGGGAAGGGCCCAGCCTCCCTCTTCAGTGAGTCCCATGATGTTTTTTTAGTCCAGTGTCTCAAGATTACAGACTTCATGCTCATGGTGGGGTTGGATTTTTTTTTAAAGAGGGCTTTTATGACTCTCTCTGGCTTTTGTAGAGTTGGACAGAGGCACCTGGTTGTGCAGATGTAGGGAAGTGAGTAAATAGTCCTAATAAAAATCTTAAACACTCATCAAGAATTTCCTGACATATTTCCTCAGTAACATGCTCGATGCTTATTTCCATTTATTTCCTCATGCACACAGAACAATATGTTGAAGAATGTGCTCTGTGCAAAGGGATTGCATGGCCCTGCCTTGAAGAATACCTACATTTTCCACCTCCTTTTGCTTATACTTAACAGTGAGAAGGTCTGTAACTTGAACCACACAACTATCAGGTTCCACACAGGAGCCTCACTATTTGGCAAATTATTTGCCTTTGTTGCATTCATTTTTGTTTATAAAATACTAATTACCTCTTTTATTGTTTGAAGAGATTAAAAGTTAATAGGAGAAACTAAATAAACAGAATGCCATTCTGCACAAACTATATAAGCTGGTAATTAATTTCTGGCCTCCTCTGAGCTAATTAACTCATATAAAGAAATGAAGTTAATGAACCATAATTCTAGTCATACAAGTGTAGATACAAGCAGTTTGACTTAATGAATTAATAAGATATTTTCTTTCTTAGAGGGTTTTCAATTGTGTTCTTAGTCTGTAGGCCCTCTTAATGTTTCTTTCTGGCTAAAATATTTAATAAATGGCAGGGCAACCTGGAGATGGGACTTTGCAAATTTGCCTGTCATGTAGGAGACCACCATTTGAGAGCAAGGAGGGAATTCCAGCTCAGCTGGGTGATGGATCTATGCTACAAAACACAGATGGTTTATTCCCATCTTGGACTGGGAAGTAAGTTTCTGGAAATACAGTCACTTTGCTTTATCTGGATGGAGGCACAAATAGAAATGAAATAATTTGAGTGGCAATGACATCCCTTTGGCTGAGGGGAAGGATCAGTTTGTTTAGGTGGCTGACAAGCTCATTTCTATCAGCATTTCTTCTGGAGCTGGCACCACTGTCAGGGTGTACTGTAATCAAAACTTGAGGTGGATGTATAATTCTTACTTAATCCTGGGCAACAACATCATTTATCTCATTCTCCCTCATTTCTGCTGGAAATCAAACTCACTTTGCCCCTTTTCCCACGGTACCGATGTTAGTTTTAACCAGACTAAATTCATACCCCATCAAACACACCCTGCCCTAAAGAAATGATTTATCCAGTGGAAAGTCTTTGGAAAAGCCTCTCTCTCTGAAAAGCCTTTCAGATGGATTTTAATCCATAATTATTTTCTAAGAAGTAGATAAAATATCAGGTAAAAAGTTTTTATCTAATATTCAATGCCACGCTGCTCTGTACACAAACATTCCTTGCTTCTTCTTCCTCTTAGATGAAAACTTATCCAATTATTATAAACATGTCATTTACCTAAGTGTCAGCAGTCTCTGTTTCAGACCTTTGCCCTTGGATTGTGACCAGGTGATCAATTTTGTTTTCCTTGGGCCTGAAAGCCCAGCTGACACAGCTTTAGAAATGTATTTCATCTTGATTTAGTAACTTTCATTTATCCATCTCCATTATTTACTTAGATGCTAAGAGTACATCCTTCCTGGGCTATTTGTTTCTAATTGATGAGGTAGACACACATAAACATGCTGCAGTCACTGAAAGTAAACAGTGTCTGCCTGCTGCTGCTCTGTACATAAAATAACCACTGGATTTTAGATGAAAAAAAAATATCTCTTCTAGGACCATGACAGCAGTTGTTATTAATGAGAACGACCTGCTTAGTACCAGTGTGCAAACTAATTAAAAGCATGATTCCAGTGAAACCTGCTTCAAAGCACTTGGGCAACAGCAAATTCACAGAGGAAAACCTAAGGATGCTGAACCATGATGGAGCCAGAGGAAATATTGCTGCACCATTTCAGGTTTTGCTCAGCTCAAGATGTAATTTCTTCTTTTTTTGGCTCATGAATCCAATAGGATTCTGGCTGTCCCAGAGCCCCGTCACATACAAATACTTTGTTCTTGCAAATGCATGCACAGAGCACTGGCAGGATCGTGGGAGCTTCCACCAAAGTCCAGCTTGGAAGATGCTACAAAGAAAATCCATAAGCTACCACAGGGTATCCCAAGGGCCAGTTTCAGCCCTCAGGATAAGGGTACATTTCACCCAGAGTGAATATTTACTTACTGATGGGAGGAATGTGCCCTCTCAGAACCCATCAAGGGTTATCATGCTCTAAAAGTTGCTGATAAAATAAAATATTAGGTTATTCTAATTAGATTATTCCCACCCTTCTGTCTTCAGTCCTTTCTGAGTGCTAAAAATATGTTGCTGGGCATGGTTTGCTCAGAACTTAAACTACAGGTCTTGGCAGCCTGGACTCATCTTTTCATGACAGCTTTTAAACTTTATTATGTATTATACCTGATGGTGCCATCATTCAGAAAAGGGTGTTTTCAACATATGTTACTGCAGAGTATGAAAAATCATCCTTTTCATGGATAAAAGTAAATCCTTGTGGACTTGAGACAAACTGCCTGAGCAAGGTAGAATTAAACTGGCATCCCCTCTACACTATGAATTAACATATGGGTGCTCTGTACCAAGATTATATCTTTTTGCCTTGGTTTGTTTGTAGGCTTGATTATTATTAAAGTCTAAACCCTATGTTTAAGACTGTGCAAGTTAATACTCTTGAATTAACTTTTAACTTGCATTTTTTCTCTAGTCCATAATCAGATAATCTATGAGCAGGACTGTCCAATAACTTTTAATTGTAGGATTTTATTTTCCATGATCTAATAGCAGTTCATATTCTCAGCTCTTATTTATGTGTGGTAAAGGAATTATTTCCTATTTTGTGCCCTGTGTTATGCTGTGTGCCACGTCTGCACTCTCTTTGGGTCAGATGCTTCTCTGCAGAAAGGAAAAGGAAAGAAGGAAAAAGAAAGCAGGAAGGAAGCTTTGGCACAGGGAATGATTTTACAGCTTGTGACACCAGATTCCTCTGCCCTCAACAAGAGTGGGAAGCACAGGTATTCTAGCAGCGATGGTGGCAAAAGCAGGTCCCTGAACCCCTGGCAGGCTTTTCCCACCATGCTTCAAGTGAATATACCTGTGTTAGCAGCCCAGGAATAAAATGGTTCTGACCATTCCTGGGAGAACACAGTTGTAGCAAATTAATCTGAAGTTGGGAGATAGCCTTAGTGACAAAAACATATTAATGCTGAGATATAAAGCACAGGGTCCTTCTGCATTTTCATTATCTTCCTCTGAGGATTTGCTGTGCTATAAATGAGATGCTATAGAAAATCCACCCATATATAACAATTCATAGTGTGATGTCAAGCATGCAAGGATTAACACTGAAATGATACCTATATTTTAATCATAGTTGTAATCAGCTGTGGTTATGTAATGTTGATTTTTCTCAGTCCATTTTTAATACACCGTGGTTGCTGTATTAATACGTTTTTGGGTGTTGAGAGGGATGGTGAATGGTTTCTTAAATTAGAGAAAGAAAAACATTGAATTCTTAAGCAGATAAAAAAGGCTTAAATACATCATGATTAAACCATATGTCTTGTACGATCATCTCTTAAGTACTATAAGTCTTTACAGATGTACTGACCTCTTGGATTCCACAGCACAAATGAATCCCATTGCAACTGTGATATATTAATATTTGTCAAAGTCCTCCAAATTGAAAAGATTTTCATTTCCTAGGACATGGGATTGCTTAGTTGAAAATTAAAGTTCTTGCACAAATAGAGCTGATGTTTTGTTGCTTCCTGTTCTGGGGAAACGTCTCTGTCTTTCTGCTGGATAATAGTCATTGTCTTCCATTTTCTATGGCCTGAGGACAATGCTGGTTATTCACAGCTGGTGGGAAATACTCATTGCATCTTTGTGTCTGGGCATCCTAAAGCCTCTCACCTGCATGGAGCTGCTCTGACACGACCAGGCTCTGGGCAGAAATGTGCCATTGCTGTGTTCATGCTCCACTGCTGAGCTCATGCTCCATTGCTGCGTCCATGCTTCCCACGTTGGCTCGTTCAGTCACTGAGCATTGTCTGGAGAAGTTCTTCGCCTTGCACGTGCCATTGAATGTTGGTTTTCCTTGGCAGCTTTGCCACTGGTGAGGGTTGCCTTGGGCTGGGTGTGAGAAGAACAGGGTAAAGAGCTGTCTGTCACTGCTGCTGCACGAGGCCATGTCACCACAGTGAACCTTCAAACCCCAGAAAACAGTTCTCTTGGAGATGTAAATGCTGTGGACTGGTTTGGGAAAAGGACAGTTTGCAATCAACCTGTGCTCATGGCTGTGCTGCTATCAGATTGTGCTACCATAGAAAAGACACGACCCTGCACATTGAATAAATATGACCAAAAAATGCCTGCATGTAAATCCTGATGGATTCACAGAGCTGGCAGTTGCAATAAATAAAGTGGGATGTTCCCTCAGAAAAGTTCATCATGATTCTGAAAAAGCAGCAACTGCACTTGAGGAAACCCTTTAGAATTCCCTGCTCCTAGAATGGATAAGCACCGTGTGTCTGATTTTACCAAGCCCAGTGAAGGTTGTTTATGTTAATAGAGCCCCTTTGAGGTACAGATGAGGTGTAGTAAGGCTACCAGTAGTATTTTCCTTTTTGAAGGTATTGATCGTGGTCTAGAAAAGCACCAGTTCAGACTTAAGGACTCTTGTTACTGCACAAAGAACACCAGCAGTTTATATATCCAGGCCTCTTCTATTCTCAGAAAAAGACTGTGAAGTGTGCAAAAGAAATATATTGTGTTGTAGTCACCCACGTATGTTTATCGACGTGTTCATGGGAGCTGAGTAGCAATGGAGTCTCCAGCAACAGCAATTGAAAACACTTTCCTGATGGCACCACTGAGACAATTAATTATTCAGTTTCACATGGAGAAAAACGTTAGTGTAGCTAAATGCAGACAGGAGAGAACACAACACTTAAAACAAAGTGTTTCTCATTTAAAGCACAAATACATGTGCACAGGTCTAGCTCATTTTTGTCAGCAAATCCTCAGTTTCCAGTATCGCTGGCTGGTCAAAACAGGTTTGTTATGGACAGAAGCAGAAACCAGGGCATTCAGTGGCACAAATCCCTCTTCTTCCATAGCTCTGTGTGTGATGCTCAAAGATGAAAAACTTCTGTGTCACTTGTGAAAAGCATTTTGGATTTGGAAAGAGGAAAGTACTTGAGAGGTATTGTTTTGGTTTCAGATGAATGCATAAATGTGATGAACAGCATCCCAGTATAGAGATTATTAACATTATTAACAACCTGGAATCAGGTAGAAGCAGGTGTGCAGCATTCCAGTGGCTTCAATGCCTTGGGATCCTGAAAGGAAAATGAGAGTGGAGATTTTCCTGCACAGGTTACTCAGTATGTAACTACATAACTAAAAAGTGTATTATACTCACATCCAGAGAGGTTACTACTGCAGTCTATTACCTGAGTCATAAATAATGACTCCACTCCCTGGGAGTGCAAAAAAATAATATGTATAATAATGAAAACTAGTTCCTGCCACTTTCTCCCCACACTTAATTTACACTGGGTACTGACAGAAAACTTCACATATTTGCAGTGTCTTTCAATGCAGAATAGAAGAGCAGATAAACAGACACGGGGAACTAAAAGAGTAAAAATCATGCTTTCTAATTTCATTTTGCTGCAGCAGGATTGATTCTAAAACCACCTTGGAGTGCCTTACACGTGCTTACAGTTCCTTATGCTCTGTATCTCCTCCTGCAGAAGCAATCCCAGCTCAGTATTACTCAGGTTAGCCCTCAGGATCCATTTGGCTTCCTCTTCCCATGCTAAATGAACAGGAATTGTGCATCCAAGCTTCCAGACTTGCCACAGTAGGTGGATGAAATGCCTGTTTTGAATCATACACAATTTGGGTTGTAAGTCAATGTCAGGAAGGAATTTCCCAGAAATCTCTGTGAAATTAGAAGTTCTACTGTTCTTTAAACTTTTGAAAATTTCTAGCTCAAATTATTTTTATATATTAAATTATATATATATATATATATATATATGAATCCAGGCTATTTAGCATGGGTTGATACAGCTATTTTTGGCATTAGGAAAATGTCATTTAGTATGCACTGCATTATTGTACTGTTGTGCTGGCATCCATTTGTTTGTTTACTGATTTGAGCTAATTTAGCCAGTTTATAACATGTCAGAATTTTTCCAGGGGTTATAGAATACATGCTTTTTGGAGGCTTGCACCACCACTGATAATTAGAACATTAGCCCTTGGGTTGTTTCCTTTCTGTTTTTCCAAAAGGAATAAAAAAAACACCTGGATGTATGAAAACACCTGGGTAATTTATATGGAGCACACACAACACACACACACTTTCTTCTCCACAACAGTAGAGCTTCTGTTTCCATGCTGGCAAGGAAATGATTGATGTAATTAATGACTGATGAAGTAAAACCACTGGCTGTTAATAATTTTTAAGTAAGCTCGTGCCTGTTGTTATCCAAATCAAGGGCCCAATCCCTGTGTGTATTCTTCATTTACACAATGCAGGGGGGGAAAATGGCATCTGAAAGTTACTCTGCTGGTCTTTCTGTTAACTAAGGTTGCAATAATGCATCTAAAACTACCTATTTTAGATTTATACCAAATATTTTCAAAGGGAAATTCTGCTTGGGTTAATTAACAACATTCATGAAAATGATTTTTTAAAAAATACGTTGTTTTTTTTTCCCACCTCAGTAAGGATTCTCTTATTTGAAAGTGAATTCTAGACCTTTTTGATGTGAAAAGACATTTCCGCATCATATTCCTGAAGTAAATTTAGCCAGCAATCAAAACCACCCTAATTACCACCCACACCTTTCAGGAGCAGGAATTGCTTGATAACTCACTGAAATGTTAAATGACTGACTTGTTGGAAAGCAAAAAATCAATCTGAATTTGTAAATCACCTGCAACAAAACCACTAGTTTAATAATATTTTCAGATTAAGCTAGGACAAAGCACAGTCATGCCTGCTGGGAAAGGAATGGGAAAGTTTGTGAGAAAGGTGTGAAATTTTCTTTGAGTTGGTTGCAAATGTGTAGTATGTTTCAGTAAATTCAATGTATCTGCTCCTGGATATAAAAGGTCTGGGACTGGATCCCCAGTTTCTTTGAAGGAAAGTTGCTTCTGTTTTTCTTGATGCTTTGAAATATTTGAAGTAACCCCTCAGTGCTCTTCTCTCAAAAACTTGGGGTGAAGACAAAATGACTTCTCTCTCTCTTTTCTGACAAAGTCTGAAGGCAAAGATGCAAAAGGGTTTTTTTTCTTGTTACCTTTCATAGAAAAAATAATACCAGGGAGGAAAGTGCCTGTTGGGAAGGACCTGGGGGTGCTGGTGGGCACATCTCTGAATGTGTGTGCCCAGGAGTGCCCATGGCATCCTGGCCTGGATCAGAAGCTGTGTCCAGGGATCCTGCCCCTGGACGGGGCACTGGGAAGGCTGCAGCTTGAGCACTGCCTTCAGTTCTGGGGGCCATGGCATCAAAAAGACACTGAGGTGCTGGTGAGTCCAGAGAAAGCTTTTTGTGTTTAGAGAAAGCAACATTTACTGGTTTGACTCCTACAAAACTGTAATGTACCAATAATTTAGCTGCAGGATTCCAATCTAGAAACTATGTAACACCTCTAGCAACAGTTACAATTAAAACATAAATATATATATTCCAAACAGGAGAAATATTTGTCTGAGCTGCCCTGTGCTGCTTTGGCTCCTCCAAATTTTACTCCTCCATTGTAGGTGGAGTTGTAAACAACTGCTGCTGGCCTTGGCCCCAGCCGCCCTATTTTTATTTATTTTATTTCTGTTTGGTTTGATGAAGTTTGGTTTACTTTGCTTCACTTTTGTTTATTTCACTTTAGTTTATTTTAGTTCGGTCTGGTTAAGTTTGACTTGCTTTGGTTTGGTCTATTCCCTTTGTTTGGTTAAGCTGGTTTACTTTGGTTTATTTCATTTTAATTTTGTTTGTTTGTTTGGCTTGGTTTGTTTTGGGTTGGTTTATCTTATTTTGTTGGGATTTTTTAACATTTTATTTATTTTATGGTTTATTTTAGATTAGATTTTATTTTATTTTGTTCTGGCTTCTTTTGTTTGGTTGGTGTGGGGTTTTTTTTGTTAACAATAATGGTAAAAAAAGGTTATTATTATCATCGTTATCATGGTGATTTCACTTCCCCGGCAGGCAGGGGGTGCCCGGTTGGCTCCCCCCCAGGCCCAGGCGGCTCCCGCAGCGCCCCGGCCCGGGCACCCCCAGGGGCCTGCGCGGCCCACGGCAGCCTGGG
>JANHGL010021028.1:15654-42537 GCA_024611195.1 Ceyx melanurus
AGGGCCCGGGGACAGCGGCCCAGCTGGGGCTGCCGCTTCGCCACCCCGAGGCTTCTTCCCCTTCTGCCTGGCGCTTTTACGCCACGGAGCCCGAGGCTGGAGCGGGCCCGGGCTTTGGAAGCGCGTTAGGCCGCAGGGGAGGCGGCTAGGCCGCTGCGGCAGCGGGGAGGAGGAGGAGGGCGGGCGGGGCGAGAAGGCCGGAGGCCCCGAGGGCGACTCGGCTTCGCCCCGGCAAGGCCCACGGCTCCATCAAAGCAGATAACAAGAGCCGCGGCGTAAAACTGCCCGACTTTTATTTCTGTCTTTGCAAGCTATTGGCTCCTTCACTAATAATCGGGATTTATTACTGGGCCCATCTGCTGCCTCGCTAAGGTCAAAAGGTAAACCGCAGCCATTGCTGATGTCACCATCAAGGTAGCTAGTAGTAAATGGACCCTGACAAGTGTACTTTTAAAAGAATATTGTGGCAAGAGCGGTCTGAGCATGGAAGTCAAGCTGATAAAGAAAATAAAGTCCAAAATACTAAAAAGATGTCAGCTTTTAACCCATTAATCCAAGTGATGGAGTCCAGCTGTCAGTCTTACATCCGAGCAGCAGTCAGAAAGAAGAATGAGCTCCTATGCCCAGTGAAATGTAATCAGGTCAATCTCCCTGCAAGGAAATTCTCAGCACATTGCATCTGACTGTACTCTTAGCGTGGGCTCCTCAAAGGCACCAAGAAGTAAGAGTGGAGAGAGGCTGAAGTCCTTGCATAGTGGTTGCCCTTTCTTCTTGACAGAACAGTTTCCATGAGGAGCCAGCAGCCTGGTTTTATTTCTCAGCTTTTAATTCCCACTCACCGAGACCTGGCTCTGAGGCATTTCTGTCTGTAGCCAAAGCCACCTCTTCTGAGTGCAAGGGATAACCTCTGTCCCTTGCCACTGCAGCCCTCCCCATTTCTGATGCTGCACTAATAAGGATCACAGTTTTCCTTCTGCACCGCTCTGGGTTTTATTTAGGGTGATATAAAGGGACTGCAGCTGAGGTTAAACTCTCCAGAGAATTTTGTTGGTGTGTTTTATCAGTTTCCGGGCAGGAAACTCCTTTTCAGCTACATTTCCAGCTGAGAACAGAAAGTGAAAAGGGCAGAAAGACTGATGGGAGATAGAGCAGTCCTTTTTCCAGTGGAGATGGAGGATTTACCTCACAGTTTGAGAACAAATTAGAAACTGACAATGTGTCAACAAAGAATTACTTGCTTTGTCTCAGCTAATGTTTCAGAGAGGTTATCTATATCCATGCAGCAACACTGCAAACAAGCAGCAGGTTGCTGACAACTGATGTAAATAGCTACAATTCCTCTGCTCTCAGGGTCATACATTACCAGCATCATCTTCTTCTTTCCATAGCAAGCAGCTGGTGGAGATAGTGATTTGTAGCACATATATACAAATGAATACCTAGTCAACAGAGACATAAAGGAGATTTTTGTTTCTGATTTCAGGTGCCACTGCTCCATCAGCAAGTGCTCGTGGGCTGCAGAGACTCCAGCCATTTATTTTTACCTTCTGAGGCCAGGATGGGGAGTGAAAACGCAAGACCTGGGTAGGTGGAAGCTTGTTTAGATGAAACCTTCAGCTCTTTTGCTTTTCCCCCTTGCCTGTAAGGACATAGAGTTACCAAAGCTTACTTTCCTTCCAGGCGAGCAGCAGCAACAAGATACAGTGGCACTGGCTGCACGTGACTAGTGGTAAGTCTTTCTTACTAAGCTCTCTTGAATGTTTAAGGTGATGATGACTACAGTTTAAATTAAGACTGTCTTTTGCATGGTTGTCACATGCTTTCCTTCAGTGTTTGATACCCCATTGAGTGTTTTCTGTTAATAATCCAGAACTAATCAGTGAAAGCCAAATTCATCTGCAGACAAAACTCTTGCTATGCACCTTTGTACCATCCCAGTCCTAACAACTGAAGACAAATATTGCTTGTGCCAGCTTTCAGGGCCAGTTACCACAGATACCTACCCAGTGGTGAGGCTCTGAAGCAGTCTGTTTTCAGAGGAGAAAGTGTGGGGTTGAAGTTCAGCCTGTGCACCATAGCATGGAGGAGAGGAACTTGTGAGCACGTGGAAACACTGAGGCAGTGTTTAGGGAGGGAAGGGCTAAGTCCTTGGCAGTGCACTGCCATTTCTCTGGTACTCTGGAGCAGTCTTTTCCTTGTTAAGGCTCACAAAAACCACCTGCATCTGAGGGGGTTTGTGCAGAGGTGCATGTGATAAATGTGGTAAACACAGGTCAGCTGCTGGAGACTGAAATTCTGTGATCTTGGAGGAATTTTGGAGCATTGACTAGATGTTTGTGCTGCCACAGTGTGAATCCTCTCCCACACAACACATACATAAATTACTGCAATTGTCCACTGAAAAGTGAGAGTTCTAAAAGTGGAGTCTAAATTCAGACATCAAAGGGTGAAAGGTTAAGAGTCCAGCACTAATTTCAGCACAGCCTTTCCTTGGAGCTACCTGAGCACCTGGGTTGTTTTCCAGTGACTCTCTAGAATAAAAGTGGTCTGCAAAGAAGGCTTAAGAGCAAATAAACCACATGAAAAGCTGTCTACAATGGCCAGGTTGTCAGTCAGGGAGGAATTCCTGGGCAAGGAATAAGTGCAGCAGGAGCAGCCAGAGGGCAGATTGGCCCCCTGGTACCTCCCCTCTCTACCTGTGCTCAGAAGTCACTGCCTCTGGAGATGGTGGGGAATTTCAGCCTCTGTTTGTTTGTTCTGTGGCCTCTGCTGAGGTTAAAACTGTGCCAGCTGCTGATAACTCTAATGGTGTTTTTCTGATATGGAAACCTATTCACCAGAGATCATAATGGGAGTATCAGTGCTTAATACAAGCCCTGCACAGCTATCAGATAGGAATGGCCTTTGGTCTGTGCTGACCTCACAGGCCAGGGAGGCAGAGGGAGAAAGAAACGATGGCTGCTTGGCTGCTTATTTCAGTGATTCAGAGATGGGACAGATTGAAAAGGAATTATGTAAACCTTTACCTCTTTGAGGTCATTAAGGGAAAAGCCATTCACTTGGTTTTAAAATAGAGGGGAAAAATAAAACCACTCACAAAAATACTATGCAATAGATGAAAACATGTGCCTTGGGAGGAACACAATTTAGACTCAGAAGCATCATTGTACTTCTCACAATTACATTTGTTCACCTGCTTCTTAAGTGTACGCTGGTGGCTTGTTAACAAAATGGAATTGTTTGCTAGAGAGAGGCTCCTAGGTGCAGAGTTAGAGCTAGCCTTGTGTTTTTGGCCTCCTGTTGTACTGCATGGCAGGCTTTTGAGGTTTTCTTCCCAGTTTTAATGTGTCTTCTTTGTGTTCTTTGTAATTATGGAAGTCGAATCTCTGCATCCTACTTTGTCCTTCAAATCAACGTGGCAAAGAAATATCAGCTCAGGTAAATGAGGCTCAGGTGAGCCTTGTGGCACTCCATAAAGAATCCTTTACTGGGGAATCAACCCAGAGTTATTCAGTGCATTTCTGTAATTGTGCTACATTAGGCAGATTCCCTTTATTGAATGGCCCACTTGCTCACATTGCCACCGAGCGGGGTGACACCAGGGTGTACACTTGGCTTGGAATAAATAACAGCAAGAAAAAAACCCTCAAACAATTAAAGTAGGCTTGCTAAACAGAACTTTCCTGCTTGTTTTCACTCTCTGGTTTAATGATGACTCCTCATCTCTGCATCTTGCATCAGGATGGTGACAGAAGTTTCCACTGTCGTCGTTCAGGTCAATCAACAATGGGTGCCATTTCTTTCTTCTTTTGGGCCTCCTCCTCACTCCTTTTGACAGCAGTGCTGTTAATGTGGGTGAGACACTGTGCTCCAGCTCCAGACAGTCATTTGTCAAATCACTCCTTTGCCTATCAGATCCCTGATCTGTAATTTTTTGGCTCAAACTGTCTGATTGCCCCTCTTTGTGTTTGTAGCTCCATTCGAAGTGTTGTGAGACACTGGCACCATTTTTGATCAAATCTTCAGACACTATCACTGAACCTTTATTGCCTAAATGATAGCTATCTAAAATTAGCTGAAACTGATAATTCTTTGACTTTCTCTGTGATTTTTTTTTCCTCTTTAAACTCTGTTTCTCTGATTAAGTATCTCAGTCTCTCATTTGTTAACTTTTTACTGCCCCGTGCTTATTTGTCTCTGTCTGAGAGATCATCATTTATTTCCTTTTAGCAAGTGGTTGACACAATTTAAGCATTGTAAGACTCTTCCTTTTTTATTGCCATTGTGAGAGCATCTTCATGGACTTAAACCTGCCTGTCAAAGTGCAAAAAAAGTTGTCATTCAGACAGGAGATTACTGTCCAGAAGACTGGCTGGAAAAAACTGAGTGAGCTGTGTATCAGAGCTCTTCAAGATCAACACCCAACTTCTTCTCACAGATGATTTCTTAAAAGGCTGGTAATTTTCAGAGCCTGTCATAGAAAACTGATGACTTAGTTGTGATGCCCTTCTTCTACCAGAGACTGCAATCAGCTGTTCTTGGATCAGACTGTTGGAAATACTCCTTTTTTGGTCTGAAATCCCTGACTCCCTGCTGTCTCCCCTCAGCCCTCTTCCCATCTCTTTCTCCCCACTTCTTTGAATCTGGTTAGCAACTCATAAAGCTTATGAAAGCAACACCTTTGAGGAAAGCATATAACTGCTGATTATACTATTTATTTCCTTTTAATGTGTCAATAAAAAGGTAATTACATTTCATTTGTTTTTAGAGTTATAATTGACTTGCAGGAAAAAATTTGCCTGCTGGAACCAAAACTCAGAGATTGAAACAAAAAAACCCCAAACCAATAAACTTGCCATTTTCTTGCAGATAGAAGTCTTTACTATTAAAAAATCAATTAACAAAATAGTTGAAATAATTATTTTGAAGCTGGAATTCATGCAGGAGGTAGAGAATCTCCTCTGAAATATGACTGAATCTTGCCTGATGTAAAGCCAGCACGAGGAAGAATAAAGAGCATTTCAGAAGGGCAATAAAGATCTATAACTTAAGGGAGAAATATGCCAACTGAATATTTAATGGGCTGATGTGTCTCTCTGTCCAGCAGTGGTGCAGAAAGCACAAGCACATGAGTGAGTGAGCTGCAGAGTGGCACTTTCTGACAGAGTTAGATGCTCTGAGTGGAGTCAATCAAGTGGGGAGTGAAAAATTCATTTTCTGACAGGGGTGTCAGCAGAATCATCAGGCACTGATGACAACAAATCCATAGCTGGAGAAAAAACTGACAGGGTGGAAAACAAGAGACTGTAATACTTTTCAGCTGTCCAGAAGAGAATTTCACAGCAATTATTGCCCCAGCTGCTTTCACTAACATCAGGCCTTAGATGCCGGTCTTGGGACAGGGCACGATGCACGAGAAATGAAGCAAAAGGGGGGGAAATGCTGTGTCATGGGAAGGAAATATTCCTTCTGCCACTGACCTGGGAGGAGGAGGAGGTCAGCAGGAGATTGTGGAAGAACTGGAGAGTGTCCCTGACCCAGCTGAGGTGAGCCGAGAGAAGCTGTGTTAGTGTCTGGGAGGGGTGTCTGGCTCAGGAGCCAAAGGCAGGAGGGGCTGGAGCTGTTCTGAAGCAGTGACTTTTTGTTGTTGTTGTTCCCATGTTAAGTGCACTCTGTGGACTGGAGTGACGAGGGTCCCATTTCCAGCACAGCATGGAGTGGGTGATCTCCTCAACTGTAAAATGAAGCCATAAGAGCACAGCATGAAAATGTATTAGCAACAGTTAGAGAAGGGAGACCTCAGCAAGGCGTACACACTTTCAATTGGTGAAATTATGCTTGTACAAATTGTTTTTGGTACATTAAGTACCTTTCACAGCCAAAATTAAAAAAAGGCTAAAAAAGTAGACCCCTCAAAAAAAAAAAAAAAAGGCACAGAATTGCACATGCAAAAGCCAGAACTGTTTTGTTTCCTTTTTTTTTCTCTCACAAAGTAATTTCATGCAGAATTTTTTTTATTGAAATTGTTTCCCAAGTTGACAGATCTTGTGTACAATGATAAATGACAAAGTGCTATGCAGCTGTCAGCCTGTGCTGAGGGAAATTGCAGCAAAACTCCCCAATAATAATAATAAATATGCGTTTCTCCAAACAGAAGGTATTTTAAGCTGGTAAGCACAGCGGTGTAGTAAAGGAGTATTAAACAGCAGTGAGGTGAAGCTGAGAAAAGATTTATATATTTGTACTAATCTAGCAGCTCTTTACTGGCTATGACATGCTGACAAGGAAACAAGGGTTATGAAAAATGATCTGACATTGTGCTGCTAAATCTATGAATTTCAAAGCGCAGAATAGGCTGTGGCTGTGCCAGGATTGAATGCCTGAGTTATTTCAATGACTGTTAGAGAAGAACCAGGACTGTGAAAACAAACTGGAAATGCATTAATACCATAAGGAAGCAGTTAAGTCAAGTGACACAGATGACAGTAGCATGTCTTTCTGGGAAGTGATGGAATTTGAAACGGAAGATTAAAGGTGCTCAGTCAGTTTAAAACATATTTCAAAAGCAGCCCTCTCTGTTACAAAGGATGGTCACATAAAATTGGCAAAAGAGCACTGAAGAGCACGTGGCAGGAGTCATGTGCCAGCTCCTAAAGCAGGGTGAACACTTGCAGTCAAGAGGACTTGCAGGCTGCAGCAAACCGGGTGTCTCAGCTCACACTTGTCCATTGTTTTCTTGGGGGTGCTAAGATTTGAACCCCAAGGCAGCGCCCCCCTGAGTAAATTACAGACTCTTTAATAACACACAGCACTGTTGACTCGTGTGCTGTTGAGGCCATCACACTCTCTGCTGTGGAATGTTATTTATTCCAGAGAGAAGACAAATTTTGATAGTTTTCATTTTCTTTTCAGCTGACAGTGTTGAGCACCTGAAAATGCTATTGTGTTTCATTGTTCTTTGACCTCTCTAGGAACTAAAAATATTTCTTAGCATCAGGCTTCTTGTCTGCAGACAGGTTTGGAGATTGATATTGAGCTCAGCTAAGATATTCTTCAAGTTCAGCATAGAGGGAAAAAGAGCATACATCATTTGCAAGAACAGCTACAGCTTTGGAAGAGTCAGAAAGTCTCAGACTAGTTGATTTTTGCAGCTGCATTAATTCTTCAACAGAGGGAAATGGGGAGTGTTACTGGTTCCCCATGACCAGTGCTCCCAGTTGTAATTCCAAAGGGACATTCCCCTTGAGACAAGTCCCTCATCCTGCTGCACCATGGCCAAGTCTCCAGTGTGTGGATCAGTGACAGCCCCACGGGCAGGGGCCTCTGCATGGCTGTGTGCTGCTGAAATTGCAGCATCTGACACATTTAGAACTTGCTGTTTGTGCACTCACTAAAAACTGCACCATTAGCTGGTTTTTCAGATTGCATGAGTGCAGATCATTAAATGTTATTACAGTATTAATTATTAGAAATGTCCTGTACTAGCCAAATTAAATTGGGGTAGTCAACGACCTGCAAGTTCCCAATAGCACGGGTAATTTAACAGGGTCTCTGGCACTCTGTGCAAGGTGTCTTCACATGGCACTCACACTACTTCACACTAAATACCAGCTTCAGATCTTTCCATAAAAGTCAGAGAGTGGCTTATATTTGGTGTAATGCTTGTGTGGGGTAAGCAAACAATAAAAAAGACACTTGTGCCAGGATGACATCCTCTGGTGAGAGTTAAAAATCCAATTTATGCCCTCGTGCAGCATGTGTGTTTAGTTTTAATGACTACATGTGTACATCTTGCTGTTGTAGTTTGCTGTGACTTCTCTGGCTATTAGCTGGCAAAGAGTTTGAAATTAAGGAAAAAAAATTAAACTGTATTACCTGTTATTGACAATATCTGTGAGAAGAACAAGTGGCAGCTACAGCTGACCAGGGGCAAATGCTTTTCCATTTTTTTCTCCAGCTCTTGCAATACCTCCAGCCAGGCAGAGGTCTCTTGTTGACCTCCCTGCCTCCACCTGGCTGAAAACACCAGTGTATTACTGCCTCTGTACTGTAGTTATGCCTGACAAATACTGCTTGGCAGTCTCAGATTCCAATCAGGCTGGGTTTGGTTAGTGGGACTTTCCTTTCATTGAATATAAATGTATGTGTACAGGGACTGTCCAGGCTCTGTGACACATGCAGCATCTGCTCCAGTTTTCAATTAAAGCTTGTCTTTAGCCATTTGAAGGTGCTCTTGCTTGGAAATGAAGCTCCAAACCAAAGCAGGAAAAGCAGATATATGAAAAGAAATTAAGAGGTGTCATCAGCTAAACTTCCCCCAAGTCAGGGCAGTAGGGTGATGCAGATCTGCTTGTGATCAGGTGAGGTGCAAAGAGCTGAGCCAGAGGAACTGCACAATGAGAGTAAAACAGCAGTGCAAGAGAGCATCCTGAAGTCTATTCCTCTTCCCCTAGCTTTCTGCTTTTTGGGGGTACCTGTGGCTGTGTCAGCACTTGCACAGGCAGCTGTGTGCAGAGGTGTTTACCATCCCTGGTGCAGCTATGGCTGCAGTGGTGTGCATAACTGCTGGGATCAAGAGCAAAGCTGGACTCTGGATCCAGCTCTGCCACTGTTCACTTCCCAAGGTTAACTGCCTCTTGTACCTCTTGTGGTGCTTTCACTGCCCCAGTGAATTATTTTTATTAATATTACTGACAGCCATTGTCCAGGAGACCTTTGCTTTTAAAAGATTCCCAAAGAAAAACACATTTTAAAAACTTTGTTGTTCTTTGCTAAAAGAACCATCTGTTTGTTTGAAATGAAGGCTGCAAAGGTATTGCCTTCTCTCAGCTGTTACTTATTGGCAATGCAAGTTGATTCAGTGGCCTCAGAAAAAACCAAACACTAGAAGTGAGAAAGAGATAAGGATTGAGTGAGAGCCTTTTTTTTTTTTTTTTTGCACAGTCCCACCCACTTATTCCATCTCCCTTACCAGTGCCCTGACAGTTTTAGTGTCTTGAGTTTGCCTTGAAGTTGTAACATCCTCTGGATGGCTGGCATTGGAGATGAATCTGTAGCTTTCACACTCACCAGGGCTATCAGCTGAGCCAGTGAAGTGCTGAAGTGCCTGCTGAACATCATACAGCAGCTACAGATCATGCTTTGCTTCCCTTCCCTGGCACTTCAAACCCCCCTGATGGAGGAGGGTGCTTGTGCTTTTGTGGTGTGTTGAAGCATAAGGCACTCCATAACCATGTTTCCAGCAGCATCCATCCTGTGTTTGAACATGCCAGACACCAGTTATGACTTCACAGATGATTGTGCTTTTTTTTTTTCATCTTCTGCTTTGACAAAGGAAGGTTTTTAATACGATTGCATCTATAAATCTTTCACCCGTGGTCGTAAAACTTTATGACAGGGCAGCTCTTTGCTACCTAGGTAGGTCTGCTCTATGGCAGCTTGGAGAAAGCAGCTGAACAGTTTGATTTAGCTGACAAACTCCCATTAGAGACACAGTGAAACTTGAGGTGACAGATTCACTCAGCAACAGAAGAGAAAAGGACATGCTTATTTACTCCAGTCCATTTGGTACATTTCTCTTCCTTTGCATTGTTTCCATAAGAGAGAAACTTCCCGAGGATGAGAAAGGAAATATCAAACAAAAGAATCCACTACTTATCTGACAAGCTCCGGATATCAGCAGGGGTGGGGGAAGCAGTTTAGTCTGTGTTGTTTGGAAATCCAGCCCTGTCAGCTGGAGCAGACACTGAGCAGGCAAATCGGCACAGGGCCTGGGGGACCTGAGCCCCACAGCTCTCCAGAGTCAGAGATGTTGGTTCTGGGGAGAGGCACCAGAGGGTTGGGATGTGACATCTGCAGCCATCCCTCCAGGGCCCTCCCTCAGCAGAGTTCACAGAAACCCTGCTTTCCCAAGAAAACTGATGAGTAAGTCGAGGTGCTGTCTGAAATCTGGTTTATTCCCTAGGCTGGAACTGGCTTGAAAAGAACGTGGCCAAACATGGCACAGAAAATGGGTTTCATTTTGCCTACCCAGTAAATGAGAAAGGTTCCTGCAGAGACTGTTCTCTCTAAATAATCTGACTTTTAAAATTGGCTGCTATAAAGGCCTTAATACAGTCTGATAAATTTAAGACAAATCCAGTAATTTTCATTCACTTAGTAACTATGAAAGAGTAGAGAAGCAACCTGAAGTGAACAAAGGGTCAAACAGCAGGAAATTTATGCTATGAACACCAATTCACACCTGTTAACTACTGTGACTAAGCAGCAGACAACACCAAGCATATCATTTAAATGGACTTTTCACAACTAGGTGTGCCATTAATTCACTGATTGGGGTCATTGAATCTGTTCCCTAGCAATTGTCCCAATTAAGCAGCAGTGCTATTTATCAGGGTGCTTATTAAGTTGATTTGTGAGCGTGTTTGTGTACCTTTACCTTAAACCTATATGTACAATAAACAGCTGTTTCTAAAAAAAAAAAAGAAAAATAGAGTATATTCCCACTAGTAAAAAATAGAGTCACACGTGAGTGTGTTAATAATGCAGGGTAATAACCTCAGCAGAGAAAATGAGGGGAAAAAAAGAAACAAAGAGCCATTAAGTAGGAATAAATCATTGGGCAGCAGGAGTGTGTAATGCAGGATTGATAGAGATGCTCCACTCCAAAAGTACCTCCAGATTCTCCTCTTTTGGCACTATTTGCCAAAACTGCCTGTCCGTGTGAAGCTTAATTATGGATTTGATTTTCAACAGTGTCAAATGCTGATTAAAACGGAGTTGCAAAGGCTCACAAATGAGTGAGTGCCTGCTGTGCATGGGGTTATGTTCAATCATTGAGGATGCTTATAGGGGATCAATGAACAGGAACTCATTATATCCTGGCCAAAAGTAGCCAGCAGCCTGGGAGAGATGCTCATCTGCAGCCCAGCTCCACCAGGGTTAAATTATAGATTGCCTTTACTCTTGTTTCATTTCACAAAACTGCAAAAGTCCGGGCAACGTTTTGTCAGAAAAAAACAATAAAGAATATGAAAAGCCCATCTTCACAGAACATTGGACATTGCAAAACAACCTACAGCTATTATGGGATATATCAAAACTGACAAGTAAAACTTTGGCTGTTGATTGAACAATATTTCACAGGGACAGCAGCGGCTCGTCCGCATTCACTTTTAAATGGAGCTGCTTATCCCGGAGAACTATGGGTAGGGAGTTTATGAGCTTAATTGAATTGGTGGTATTTGGATGATTGAAAAAAATTGGTGACATTGCAAAACTGGTTGTTAGGTTTTCAAGAGCAAAGCACCTCTCTTGCTCAACAGTGAGCTCCAGGAGTAGCAGTGGATTTGCAGAGGTACTAATCCCGCTCACATGCCTTTTCAGAGCACTCAGTAATGGGTCGTGGATCAATTGTTAATGTATTTGCAATTCATTTTCCTGTGCCTAAAAGAAAAAAAAAAAATAGGGCCTCGAATGCTAAATCTTAATGGATTGACACTTACATTAGTTCCCATGTCCTAATAGAGCCTTGTTTTTTCAAGGAAGCATTCTGTCTTTTTTGCCATCCAGCTGCAACCTCGGCATCCCCATCCTCTGTCCCCCTCCACACCTCTTCCTTAGAAATCTTCAAGTCCTGTTTATTGTGTCTCCAATTGCACAACAAGCTTTTGGCAGAAGAAAGGAGAAGTGAACCCCTTTAACTCTTATGCAGTCTGCGGAGAGGAGGGCTAGTGGCAATGGTGTGTGGGCTAAAAGAGAGGGATCTTCTCAGGGTATTTAATTGTGACCTTAATCAGCTCTTTTCTGGTTGGGAGCGACTGACTCCTTGGTAAGGGTGTTATCAAATGCCATTTTTAGCATGCAAATGCATACAGACCAAAAATAAAGGGAATAGTTGCTCTGCAATTCATCTGTCACCTTGCAGACTGCAGCAGCATTCCACTCCCACTGCAGGGAGTAACTGGGAAGTCAGCAGCAAAGAACTGAGTTACACTGTGCTAGCCACGCAACAAGTTCACTATGCAGGGGTCAGAAAAGGAATTTACACCAAAAAAAGTTTGGCATTTTAGATAAAATAGCATTTTCTTAGCTGATGTGAGATGAAGTCACTGTTGCTGGATTCTTGAGATCAGATTGACAAAAGCAACAGGAGTCTGAGTCCTGTGTTTTTAAGTGCAGAGGAAGATTCCTTTGGCAGAGTTGTTATCTAATCAAATTAACAAAATAAAACATTTGGATTTCTTTTGGTTTCCCCTTCACTAGACCCCAGCAGATATCCTGTTTTGCTTTCCATGCAGAAAACGTTTTTCCATATTGGTAAATATGACTAATTTACAATTAAATGTAAAAGCTTAGAAGTAGACACTGATTGATGAGAGTCTCTACATGTGGATTCAGGGACATGGAAGAGCAGAGAGGAGAAATATGGAAGTGCTAGAGCAGAAGAAAGCACAGTAAGTCAGCAGGAGACTTGAGAGATATATCAGCCAGACTTAGGGACTGTGCTCCCAAACTTGTGAGAGGAATTGGAGTGAGCTGAGAACAAGAAAGCAGGAGCTGTGGCTTGGGCCAGAGACAGCAGGGAAATCTCCAGCCAGCCCAGCCCAGCTCTGCTTTCACTCCAAATCTCTATTTCCCCAGTCCCAGTGCTACACTGCCTGCTCATCTAACATGAAGCTGCAGTGACTTTCCCACAGCTCAGACCTTCTGCAGTAGACCCAGGATGCTTTGTCCTAGCTATTATTGGCCCACACAGCAAGAAGATGAGTTACACATCTCATTCTATTGATTTCATAGTCCATCTCTTTAAAAGCAAAAGAAATAAATCCTCCTGTGACCATATTTGATAGGGATTTCATAGCCAAATTCACTCAAAAGCATTAGTTGGAATTTGATGCTCCTTACCATAGTGAAGTCAAAAGGATCTAGGCCTTTCAGATTTATAAAAGCATTAAACAAATATTTCTTCCATAAATTAAGGTTTCAGAACGATAGCTGAACACAGAAAAAAAAAATAAAATAGGGGTTTAATGTCATTTTTACAGCCAAGGGGTTTTTTTAATCTTATTTCTGAACTACAGAAATATTTGTATGAAGTAAACATACAAATGAAAAGGCTTTGCTGTTGCAGTGCTGCCAGTCCGCTCTCCAGATTATTTGGGAATGAGGTGGTAAGAGGTGCTTTAGTCTTCAGAATCCAGGCTGAAGAATTATTCTAGTTCTGAAGTAAATGACTCTTAATGATGAATGTGTAACAGAATTGATATTGTTCTTACAGTATTTCTGCTTTCAGCCCAGAAATTAATGAATTCCAGAGGACTATAAGGTGTCTGCTTCTGAATTTAAGGAAAGGTTAGAGGACTAAAATTTTCTGTGCATCTTCCTGCTAAAGCAGCAGAGGGATGGCACTGCTGGAATAAAAGCCACCTGAGATCCCAGTGTAGCCCCTAAAATGACTGACACCCACGTATGGAAAACTGAATTGCTGGGAAACAAGGGAACAGCAGGGCCCTCCCAGCTCACATTTCACTGACCAGCTATCAGGACAGAGATCTTCATTAACTCCTTTTCTCTCCCTTTGCTTTGCAAAGTCTCTCTGAGATGCTGAGGGGACCCGAGTGCTTCTGCTGGTGAAAAGCCAGGCAAGGCAAGTGACAGGGAGTGAAAATCAGCTGAGCAGCAGAAGCCTGCCCTGGCCAGCAAAGTGATTGAATGATCTCATTTCAGGCTTTTTGTTAGACACCAGGCAGCACTCTATGAAGATTGATACAGAAGTGTTGGGCTTCGTTTGCTGGATCATCAAAGGGATTGATATTATAGTCCAGCAGTGGATGAAGACAGAGTAACTGTTATCATACTCAATAGAAGGGCTTGTCAGGAGTGGAAAATCATCCCGTGTCACTGATTAGAGCAGCGTTTCATGACTGTCATGGGAATTTATTAGGGAGACGTCATGGGCAGGTTGCTGCACCAGAAACTCTTTATTTGTAAGGAAGGCAAAAACAACCACAAATCCAGGCCGTGGAGTCCAAGGAAAGGTGAACACATCTTTTTCTCTCGGCCTGTGATGAAGTTTCCCCAGATCAGTGCACAGGATAACTGGGCAGGTAGCTGAAATACGTGGAGGATTTAAAAACAAATAAAAACCACGTGAAAATTCCTAGGAAAAACAGATTAATATGATTAATTTGGAATTGATTAGGCAGAACTGGCTTCTTATAATTCTATAATATTTTTTATTTTGCATTTTTCAACCAAAGAAATGGCAGTGGCAGAGCAGAAAAGCAGTGTTGTTTTGCAGCATGGTATTATTAGAGGCTTTGTAAGTGACACTGATTCTTTCTGAGAATAATTTTCTTCATAGCATTGTTGTCTCTTTCATAATGTCCAAATTCATACCTTTCCACTTTCTTGTAGTACTTTCTTGTACTTTGCTTGTGATATTTATATGAAAGTATGCATCACAACTAAAATAATAGTGATATTTAAAGGACCATTACCAACATTCCAGTACAATGGCAGAATCTTGTTAGCATAGTGAAAATCTAACCCAGACAGTAAAAAAAATCCCAGGTGGGCATCTATTTTGTTATCTACGTGTCCATTTAATAAGTACCTGTGATCAGAGGATTGTGTTTACAGAGCCTTTCTAGGACACAGAGTGATGGGGGGCTCTGCAGGGAGTGTGGTGAGAGTACAAGGGGCAATGGTTTAAACTGAAAAAGGCTAGATTTAGATTAGATATAAGGAAGAAATTCTTTGCTGTTAGGGTGGAGAGGTGCAGGAACAGGTTCCTCACAGAATCTGTGCATACCTCATCCTTGGAGGTGTTCCAGGCCAGGCTGGATGAGGTTTTTTGCAACTGAAACTCGTGGAAGGTGTCCATGCCTGTGGCAGCACTGCCAGATTTCTCTGGGTTTTTCCCACTAATTCATAGAAATTTCAGTTTTCACTCCCAGGGGCAAATATTGCCTCTTTCATCTAAGCCTGTGCTTTGGTTAAACAGTATTTTCCTGGGCTGAGAGGGTGCTGCACTGGGATGTGAACTCTAACTGTGTCTGGGATGTGTAGAATGGCAGGCGGAGTTAAAGCTTCCTCTGGAATTTTACTCCATTCTTTCATTTTTCTCCTGTTTTTCAAGAAGTGAAAAGCATAGAAGCAGAATCCCAGTAGGAACCTGATGAAATATTTGTAAAATTAATAGCCAAATAAGGCATTTGTATAGAAAACATGTTAGGCAAGATGTATTACCTTGTAGCCTGAGTGAGGTGTTTCATACCATCTGAAATTCAAATGCTTTTATTAAATGAAGGTTGTAAGATGTTTCAAGATCGAATACTGAGCACGAGTTGCCAACTGTCAGTCAAAGCTATCAGTGAGCTCAGCTGCACTGCCTTCAAATTGCATGTCATAGAAACATGCTCCTCAGCTCCTGGGGAAGGAAAATGACAACTTAGCAAATGTTCTAATGACCTCAGATTGAAGACAAAAGTCTGACATCCCAGGATGAACCCTGGAAAGGAGCTGTGGTTACAACACAAATGTGACTGCAGCTCAGGTTGGTATGGAAGAGTTTTTAAGCATGAAATAGAGGTCCCAGAACAGCAAATCTTCTCTGCATGAGTCACCTGCTTAAGCATTCTGAAGCATGGCTGCTGCCTTCCATGCCCAGCTGGCCTGGGTGACCAGGCCCTTATGTGTGGAAATGAATCTCCCTATCTCCAGCATCCACAGCAATTTACTGGGAGTGGGAAGTATCAATTCTGGCATCTTGCTCTCCTTGACACAGCTACAATCTCATCGTGTCTGTGGAATAGAGGTGCACTCACTCCTCTCTAATTCTATTGATCATTACAGCAGAGATAAGAAAAATTAATCTCATTATATTGGAAAATATCATTGGCTTACGTGTTGCACGTCTTGTATCATGGAAACCTAAAGCAGAGCTGGGGTTTATTGGAATAGAGGCAGAGCATGGGGAGAGCACAGAGCCAGGGGGGACTGTGCTGGCCCATGGTAGAAAAATCACCAAAAAATTGACAAGTGTGAGTAACAATTGAGTACTAGATAGCCCATGCTAAAAAAATACTTGAGCAGAGCTGAATCAGTCACATTTTTACTAGTATTACATCATTATCATAAAATAAACAGGTGACAAAGCTTATTTCTTTTGCCTCAAGATTTCAAAATATTAAAATGAAGTAGCATTGGACCATTATTTAACACTGAAATTTGCATTTATCTTTTATGCTGATGAAACCAGAAAGAAATATTTTCTCAAAATCTCTTTATTGCTTTTCTCACATGTATCAATTATTAATTCCTATTGAGTCCTGAGTGTGACTGAAATGTCTGGAGGCCATCCACATTCCACCAGCACTGGAATGTCTGTGTCTGTAGCACAGAGCAGGCAGTGCATGGGATCTTTGCTCTTAGGTGGGATTAACAGAACTCCCCTGGCTTGTTACCTGGCACAGGGAATTCTCTTGGTCAGCAGAAGAAACATGAAGGGTCTGTGGCCAGGGCAGCCCCAGCAGTGAAGGGTGTTCTGAATTCTACCTGTAAACTCTGACTCCAGCATCAGTAGCAAGGCATTTATTCTTTTAGAGATGAATAAATATCTTTATTTTTGCTCTGTAGGCATCCACATTTTCCAGTGAATGCCAGAGTGTGAGCTGACACCTTTGGAAAACCCCATCCCATACCCCAGAGAAACAGGTCTAGGCAATAATGTACTGTTTTAATTATAAACCATGTTACTTACAGATGATGCAGTAATTCCCTAATAGGAATGAAAATAATTACTGAAATATTTGCAAGCATAATGTAGCTTAATTATTAATATTCTTCTGTATTTTTATTTTCCATGGATCATAACCCCAGGACTCTCCTGGGACCCTACATTCTATGCCTTGTTTAAACATAGGTCATATGCCAGTAAAATATGTTTTAAATAAATAGTGCTAAAAGGAATTTAAAGCAGTACCTCTTCTCCCTAAGGGTAATAAAAAGCATCATGTGGATTAAAATCAGGAGGCACTCAAACACATTATTCCTGTTGCTCAATCAAGCTGTCAGTGCCTGGGCTCAGCTCCCCATCCTGCCTCAGCTGGGCACAGTGCTGAGCTCTGCCCTTTGCTGGAGCTTGCAGAGGTGCCAGGGCTTGGCAGCACTGACCCCTGCCAGTGAGGTGTTGGTTTTTAATGATCCAGGAGAGCATTTAAACAATGACTGCTGCCTTAGCACTGAAAAGAGATTGGTCTCCACAAACAAAACGAGGTGAGTTTCTGATTCCCTGCTCCAGCTCCCCCCCTGCCCCAAGAGACAAAATTTCCACTGATTTACTTAAGAATTTTGCTGGAGTAAGGACCTCAAAGCTCTGTCTGAACATTTATGCTTTGTGCTGGCTTTTCCTCCATTAGGGAGTCTCCAAATTCCCATTGACTTTAATGAGAGCTCAGCAGGCAGATAAATCTGAGGAGGGTTGTGCTTTTGGGAACTTCTGTGCCACTCCTGCAAAATTATTATCAAAATTGCTTTTCCTCTATTGCACTAATAATACAGGGAGAGCACCAAAAACCCTGCTCAGGAAAATCCACTGCATGGGCAGGGCTGTCGTTCTGGGGTTTTTCCAGTAGCAAAAGGGTGTTCAGTTATTTCTGAAGATAGAAGTTATTTCTCACATCTAAGATGTTTTGGAAGCTTTTTTTATCTGAAAGTATGGCTTTTTTAATATCTGGAGAATGAGGAAAAAAAAAGTTTAATTCTTCCAAGATGAATGATACAGCTGCTTGTTGCTTCTCCTGCTTAATTGTTGAGTGCAGAGCCTCCTCCCCTAACCTCTGCACTGCTCCCCTGAGAAACCCTGCCATCAAATGATGACCCAGAAGAAATATGGGTGATTGCTCCACTCTCATAAAAAAAAAAGACAAAAAAAATAACCCCAAGAAAGAAAGAAAAGCACTAGCCTGGTATCAAGGGACTTGCCAGGATACTTAGGAGAATATTTTCTGCAGAAGCCAACTGACCATCCATCTCCCTTTTTAACTAGTGTCAAGGCTGGTTTACTTGATGATGATTTGATGCCCAGCAATTGCTCCCCCTTGCCCACTGAAAATGAGTGATGACAGGGGAGCAGCCGTCACACTGAACGAGCTGAGAGATTGTAGCAGGGAGCTGAACAGAGCTGAGTCCTGCAAAAAAAAACCAGTACAAAAGGATGAAGTTGTGGAAAACAACTGTTTGTGGAGAATGCTTGGGGTTGTTTTTTCTTTTCTTCCCAGATTTGTTAAATAATGTTTATCTTCCTGTAGCATAAACAATAACCAAACTAAAGCCACCAGCAACAAGCAAAGAAAAATCCAACCGTGCCTTGCACTGGAAACAAACAGCTCTGTGAGGCTTTAGATAGATTTTCTTTGCTCTGTTTCTTCTGTTTTCAGACACCCACACCCGTCAGAAACAAACAGAGCCACTGCCTTTCCCCAAACAGCAGCTGCTCTGTGGGGATGCATGAAAGGAAAGGTTCCAGAGAGCTGCTGTACCTGGCAGTGAGCACTCCTGTGTGGAGATAACACCATGGTGCTCCAGCATCTTCAGCTGTGGGATTCAGGGCACCTTTTCCAGCTGCCCAATAGTGACACACACATCACAAAGTCACTGGGTGCTCTGAGCTGATGTGAGGACATGGGAGGAACAAGAGAAACTGAGTTCCTTTACACCTTGCTGTGTTAGTCCAGGGCTAAAGAGGAGTAGAAGTGGGCAAATGTTTGTGGCAGTGGGGTTTAGATACTGCTGAATGTGTCAAGAACAGACACAGCCAGCTTCTGAGTTTGAGTCTATGCAAGTTTTTAAGAAATAACATTCTTTTTCTGTCTCTGACCATCATCCAGACAAGATGAGGTGACTTTTACTGCACGTGTAAATGGATAGGAGAGACTGATGCTTCCCTCCCAGCGTGTACCCTGCACAGGATGCCTCTCAGCCCTCTCTCTAGCTCTAAGCCTTCTCCTCCACAGATTCCTAGCACAAGGCCCATCCTGCTGAGCCAGTGCCACTGAGCAGCATTTGGGTGGTGAAAGGTTGAGAGCTCTAAGGCTGGATTTTGGCACAGTTCTCCCTCAGCTAAAATGTCACTCGAGCTGATTGAAGCCTAACAGTGCTAGAACCTCAGCCAGTAAGAAGCCCGTGCCAAGGAGGTCAGTGCAAGACACAGAGGATTAGAGAGCCTTTTGGTGCTGGATGAGGCTCTGGCTTTCTGTGAGGACTTATTAAAATGTAGGCAACTGAACTAGTTCCATACGTGTAGCTCTCATCCATCATAGAATTCATTTCATTTCTCCTCTGTAATGGTAATGAGATAGGAAAAGGCTTTTCTTCCTCTCTGAGATATCAGCAGTAATGACACAGAATCAGCTCCAGTGAATGGAAAAGAACGAGTTCACCTACACTATAATTTGTAATTGGCTCACTCGTGGGACTTGAGTCTTTTGCATGAAAACTGGAGCTGTGTGAGCTCTCAAATGTGTTCCATTCATGCCTGCATTGTCACAGGGAAGATTTGAAGGAATCAGTTTGCATTTAATTAAGGCTTCTGTGACTTACTGTGAAAAATCTTCGACAGGGTATTCACCCAAAGTTTTTAAGAGTGGGGTTCAGGGGAGGCCTGTGTTTGATGCTGCAATCTGCTGGGGTTGGGAGGCTGCTGTAAAAGAGATCATTACGTGCAAAATGGGTTTTGCTTCCTCACCTAGACACAAGTGATGCCATAAACCCTGCCACAGCTCCTGTGGAACTCTCTGCACCCTCGGAGTAATGCGAGGGGCTCCGGGGAGTCCACCGGGGAACCATTCATTTTCACTCTCTGCCAATGGGTGCTTAACTGCTGTTAATTCACAACAGCGGCTTGGGGAACTATAGCTGAGAGTCACACACACATCAAATGATTCCATTGTGATTGGGGTTATTGCAGTGAGTGCCAGCCACGTTTTCTGGAAGAAAAGCAGCAAGGGAAGTAGCACTCGCTTTTCTTTCTGATTTTTCTCTTTCTTTTATTCATTTTTTTCTCTCCTTTTTTTAATATTTGTTTTGTAGTGGTTTCAGAAATCCAAGCTAGTGACTCTTTCTGCCTGGGTTCACAGGATGATTTAGGATGTCTGTATTTGAAGGGGCTGTTCCATTTTGGCAGCATCAGGCAATGTTGCATGTATGGGTGTGTGTGGAATGTCTCTCACACTGATAGAAAGGGTGCTTAATTCTGACACATTTAAATATTCCAGCTGTAGAGATCACTGAAAGAGATGGAAAATCTCAGGTTCAGAGAGAGAAAGAGTGACTATACCAAAAAGCTCAAAGTCCTTTCAAGGATGGAAAGTAGCATTCCACCTGCTAATTCTAGGACCGTTGTAATCCAAATAAATTTAAAGATGATAATATTTATTTTCAGTAGCAAAATAATCAAAACGAAATTTTCATCTCTGGTGAATTTTTTTTGTGTCTGCACCATATTTTCTGTCACTGCTTCTCTCATCAGTGTTTGGTAATAATGTTCCCAAAAAGCAAATGTTTTGCCTTTGGAATAAGACAACAGATAAGGTGCATTTTTAAAAGACCTTTTCTATTCTTTCTGTGTGTTACTCAGTTCAAACATTTCCCTGGTTGGGAATTGAGAGGAGAGGTAGCACAAATTACAAGGGCAGCTAAAAACTAGGACATAGTAAGAGCAGAGCTGGGACTTGGTTGTTAAGCTGCTTTTTGCAATGAAAAAGAAGTGATGTGGCCAGGACTGGCACGTCTGATTTGGACACAGGGAAGCTATTCTTGGAGTTGCCAAGGTTGGGTGACCTTTGGTAAGTCTTTGAGCCTTCTCAGACCTGAGTAAAACAGGGACCTGTTGGAGAAAAGCACCTGTAGCACTACTTGCTGTGTAGGATTGCTGACAGCTTCTTAGCCAGAGGAAACAGAATCTGTTAGCATTGAATTAAGCTAAAATAAAATGCTCAGATACATTAAGACAGTAAACAGCTTTGTTTAGTCCACCTCTGAACGATAAGTGTTGTGGGTTTTTTTCTGTTTTCTGAATCACAGGGAAAATATTTGTGCACTTCTTCCATCTCCACGTGTTAGTGTGAGAATCAGAGGGAGGTGGCTGGCAGAGACAGCTACACCCAGCACAGCTGTGGCCTGCACACCAGTGCTACCAGTTCCATCCTGCTCAGCAGCCCAGCCAAGGTCTCCAGAAGTAGTTTCCCAGTAAGCTGCAGAGAGCAAGGGAGAGCTGATAATACAGGGTGTCAGCTTGGAAAAGACACCTTCAAGTGGATTAACCACCAGAAGGATTAGTCAGGAAAATTTGGCAGGCAGAAGAGTTGGGAAACTGCCTGAACTGTGTGTGAGGGAAGCTGGAAGGCTCGAGCATCCAGAGATGTGCCCCAGGAGCAGGGCACAGGAGGGATGCAGGATAAAAAGTAGAATACAACTTTGTATAATATGAAGTAGAATACAACTTTGCTAGAGGTACAAGCACATGGGAAACTCAGTGTTTTGGTACCAAGCAGGAAAACCCAGAGTAGATTCTCTCTAAAATGCAAATATTTGTAAATTATAGTTGTGTCAACACCAAAAATAACCACCCTCCCTGTTTGCCTGCAATGCTAACCTGTAGAAATTGTGTTATGCAAACTATAAGGGGTCACATAGGTAGTGTCAACCAAAGGAATTTTCTCTAGAACAGTGCCAGTTTATTTCTTTTGCTGGGAAAACTCAAGTTTTTGTACTCTTTTCTGACACAGAGATGCTGACAAACCTTTAAGCTATAACGCAAGCTAGTGTCCCATCTCCTTATTTAATACGGTGATTTGGTAAAAATATTAACTAATTTATTTAAGTGTGGCAATGATGAAGTCTTCTCACAGCCTTCTGTATGCCTAGCACTGGGATTTAGGAAGGATTTCTTTTCCCTATATTTGTATGGAGAAATGTATTAGGATAGAGTGGAGTAGTACATTCATAATTTAATTTTCTATCTGATTTTTGTCTCTGTCTTTCAGCATGAGTGTGTTCTCTTTGTACATGTAGCCACACCACCAACAGAGGAGACAGAAATCTGTATGAAAATGAAATAGTTGGAAACAGTGCATTGCCCACAGCCCCCCACACTGCCTGCTCTATGGCTCCTGGGTCATTAACTGTGAATTAACTCCTGAGTTATTAACTAGTCTAGATGGAAAGAGATCCTGGGTGGGTCTGGGAGAGCAGGGGGGCTTTATAGAATTGGAGCAGTTAGAAATGCACATGATATAACCATAATGATGGAATATGTCCAACTCCCAGATGGGAGGGATTTACCTGTCTTAGCTCTTGTGCACCCTTCAGCCAGCTCCAGTGAGCTGGAATGAGCTGCTCACCAGGAGTGTTTCAAAAGAGAATGTGAAGTTGCACCTCATATTCTTTTCAGATTAGAATATCTTGGGCTGCTTGTGTGCCCATCAGTCTCAAAAAGTTTATATCAGCTGTGGCCTCAATGCTGCAGCAACTACATCAAAAATGCACTTGGAGTTTTGTTTCAGTCAGAGTAGATTTGGTCCTGAAACAACAGCCACCCCAGCAGCAAAATGCAGCTAAGAAGTGGAAATGAAGGATATGGCCAGTTGTGCCTGTCAGGAAATGCAGGTGGAGAACAGAGCTGCTGCAATGAGAATTTAGCAAGGGTTAACACTCCTCCAGCTGTGAAAAGACTGAGTTCTTCTCCATCCTGAGCCGGCCACAAACGAATTCTACATCTCACACAAAACTTCTCCTGATGGCAGCCTGAAAACATCTTGCACCGGGTGAGAAGCCAAAAGCTGAGTTGCCAATATCAGTGCTATTGTCTGTGTTTCAGAGTGGAACGGGACAAAAGATGGTTGTCTTTTTTTCCTGAGAGATTCTTATCTTCACCTTCTAAACCCACAGGCTCTAATAAAAATTAAAGTGTCTCTTCTTCAGCAACCATCTTTGCAAGCAAGGGCACGGGTATGCACTGATGTGTTTTAATGTTTCTACACACACAGAAAAAGAACAACCAGAAAATGGCTTAGGCTTGCATCCCAAAGAATTCTTACCCACAGCAAACAACAAACGATCAACAGACAGAAAACTTTAGCCTGTGTAAATTAAATGGTTCTGCTGCATTAACTTCATAAAACCATAATCCTCTCCTCCATAAACTATTACATGCACTGCAACATATCTGATTTATGGGGTGTAGAATCGATGGGAAAAAATTAATGCTTGAAAAACATATTAGAGACATTATTGAACAGATTTTAATTGAGATTTGATTTCAATGCCCCTTATCCACATGATTAATGGGTCCTACCCCTCGACTCCAGCAGGCAGAAAAGAGAGTCTTTAATATGACAATTAAGTATCTGTCTTTAGGTTTTATGTAGCTCTCTCCTCAGATCACTTCATCAGTACAGTGTGGCTTTTGTGCAGATTAAATTGAGACTCAATTTTCTCTATTTTCCAGCACTTACTTATGTTTTATGACAAGCACTAAATCAATTTTATGCTATTATTGATTTTTTCTTAAATGGACACAAACCATTTCGCCTTTTGCCCTTCTTTTCTACTTTCCTTCTATTTCCTTTTCTCACTGTATGCTTGATATACAGCCAGCTGCAGAGATTTCAAACGTTTCCTGAGATTTCCACAGGTCGTGCCAATTCATTCACTTTTTACAACATCAGAATTGACAAACTTAACCTGGAATTCTATCAAAACTTATCTATTCTTCTCGTGTGACAAGGTTTACAGGTTGGGCTGCTTCCCCCACCTTCTCCAGGAAATAAAGACAAGAATCTTCAGGGTGAGTTCCTCCCCTTTTTCAATTAAAAAACACCCAACCGACCAAGCAACCCAACAGACAGTCTTTCTAATAACTTCTGAAATATTTGAACTGCAGCCTCAGCTATAATTTTTGAAACAGTCTTGAAATCTAATTAATACATTGATGTAGGGAGAACCTATTTCATGGCTTGAAGGGGAAAAGGGCATTATCTGCAAGGTGCAATAACTCCTCTGAGATGTGGCAACAGCTAGTGGTACACCATGCAATTAAGCAGCTCTTGGTTCTTTAGGGCTCTATCCTGTCTGACCTATGGCAAAAATTAACAACTGCCTTGGGCAATAAAAGTAGCACAATTTGTAATCAGATAGCTTACTTTTTTGGCAGAGAATTATACATTAAGAAGGATCAAAGAGGGAGAGAAGAAATGTAATTCAGTTAACTAAATGGGTTGGCCTTTTGATTTTCTGGCTGGTTAGGGTCATGGAGGAGGTTATGAAGGATTGTCCTCTTTCTTTCTTTGTTTGAAGTCCAGCATGCCTGAGCTCAGGTGATAAAATTGATCTTTAAAATAAGTACAGTAGCTTCATTTTGCTGAAAAAAATCAATAAAGCTCTTTGCTGTGTTAGATATTTACCTAATAACATTTTACTTGTAAACCCTCAAAGTATTTTTCTTTTAAAATGTGTCTAGAGAGATTAAAAAAAAAAAAAGCAGGAAAAAAAAAAGCTTTCTAAACAACACAGGCTTACCTGCTGAATCAAAAAAATGATGTTAACCTGAATGATCTCTATCATGGCATCTTTACTTCTGTGTGCACACTGTGTGTAACGTGGATAGAGATGATTCCTTATGGAGTTTCAACAGCTTTCCTCAAAACACAACCAACCAAGACAGAAAAAGTGCAACTAAATTAAGAAACAACAGAAAATGATTAAGAAAAAAATCTTGAATTTCACCATAATACAGGTGCTGGGGTGTGCTGTTCCCTATGAGATGTAAGTCAGTGCTCCAGCAGTGGGAAGAAAGTTTGGAGCTCTGCCACTGTGCTGTAGCTCCCTTAATTTACAGAATATTGTTCCCTTCATGCACGAAACACGCCAGTAACGATATCAACTTCCATGATTAACAAGAGACTTGAGGGGTTTTTCTTGATTTCTTGGCATTCTCTTTGCTTTGAGATCTGAGGAGCAGTGTCACAAATCAGCTCGCACGCTGCCTTTCTGCCACCCGTGAAGAGTGCACTGCCAGATGCCTGTGGGATTCTGCCTGCCTGTAGCAAAGAGGTGCCCTCTGCTTCTAGCTGGGACTCAGAGTCACCCTGCCACAGGTCAGTCAGTCCTCCTTAGCTGTAGCTGACTGCAAACTGCAGAGGTCTCATCCCTTCAGAGCACGGCCGGGGCGCAGCGTAGAGGGGAGGCTCCGTATCCATTTGCTGCCATTGTTTCTGGCTGGGCTTTGCTGTTGCTGTCGGTGCTGGGAATATTGTCAGTGTTGCTCTAATAATGCTCCTCATTGTGTTACATCAACATCATGGAAATACAGCCAGCTAAGAAAATTCCTGGACTGTCTATAGACAGTTTCCTTCCCTGTACCCAAAAGCTGCTGTGAGGAAGTTTCCTAAACCTTGGCTTATTTCGTTAGCATCTTTTTTCTCCTGTGATTTACTCTTTTCTCCTTCATTCCTATTTATGATTTCTTTTTTAAAACTGGCTCTTTCAAAAGTAAATTATACTGTTAAAACCTCTTTATCAACAGAAGCTGTTCTCCAGAATAGATTCAAATCATTTAAGTGTACTATTGAAATGTTTCTAGTGACTCGTTCTGGCTTTTCTAATTTACATCATTTTTATCAACCTTATTTATTTTCTGGCCTTGTGGGTTACAGGCAGGTGATATTTAGACACCTTTAGAAGTGTACTCAAAAGCAAAGCAGTACTACAGGTTGTGGGTTACAGTTAGCTTATCCCTACCACACCTGGTCAGGTGTATTTGTCTGACTGACTGTAGAGCAGACCTGGATAGAAGAGAGGTACTTGAGGACAAGAGAGGCAGGTACTTGGCACTGTGTGGAAAAGTGACAATAATAATAATAAGAAGAAGAAGAAGAAGAAGAAGTAATCCTCATCCCTATAACATACACATTTGAGACTGAGAAATGTTTAATTTCCAGGCTTGAAAAGCACACGTACCACAGAATTCCAGTTAAATGCTTTCAGAGTAATAAATCCACAATAAAATTCCTGCATCCAATGAAGGGCAAATTACCACAGTCGGGCCGATCTGTTGGAAACGTAAACCCGGTTACAGAAATAACTGCTCTGCGTATGGAACGCGAGGGCAGAGAAACAAATCTCCTCAGTCTGGGCTAATTAAAAGCTATTTTTCTTAGATGTAGGCGAAGGGCATCCCATGCTTCAGGTCAAAGGGGATTTTTGACGTAGGGCTGGAGATGTGTTTTGTTGGGAAGGCAGCCCCTGAAGGGGCCCGGACAATGCGGCGCAGAGCCCGGTGCTCCCCGCGCAGCCTGCAGCGAGCGGGAGACCTTTGTGTCGCGCCCAGCCAGCGGAGATTGTCAGCTTTCTGAAATGAATTGCCAGCCTAATCTAGAATCGCAGCGTTTCAGATCAATAAACAGCATTAGCGTAGCGCAGCCGCCCCCCCCCGCCGCTCCCCTTCCCCACACATATCGTATCTCCCCCTGCTCTTCCCGCCCGCTGCCCACCGCACTGGTACCTGTTGGCTGGAAGGGCCACACAGGTCAGGGAGGGGCAGCACAGTGAGAACGTCACCTTCATTAGGGACACAGGCAGCGGAGGGATTTGGGGGGAAGCGCTCCCCGGCCTTGCCCGCCTGGGGATGTCGTGTAGGCCGCGCTGGCCCAGGCCGTTGCCTGGCAACAGGCGACCCCGCGGAGAAGGGTCCCCTCACGCTTGGCCTGGCGGACCCGCGGGCCCCGTCCCTTTGCAAACCATTCCAGCTACTTGAAGTCCCCGTCGAAACCAGGGGAGAAGAATGAAAGGATGCACGAGGTGATGCAAGCCCCCTTGGGG